>VTON01000135.1:0-315123 GCA_009617725.1 Hydropsyche tenuis
TATTCGAGGAATGGCTGGACAATTTCAAAATCCAAATGTTCCTTTGATTCCTCTTTTGTTACTCGTGCATTTTCACCAAATATAGTTTGAAAATATTCAATGAAAGACATTAAAATATTTTTAAGAAAAGCGATTCTATAATATGCAAGAAATGTGTAACATAACTGACAATGAGAATTGTAAGGTGTCATAGTAAATGAAAGTAAAAGACATGGTTTATTTTTTAAGCTACGATTGGACCTATACTGTTTTAACAAATAACGATATAACAAATTTTGGAAAGCAACAACTATAATAAAATTGAAATCGAGGACTCTGATGAATTTTTCAAGAAAAAAACTAAAATTTTTCGGACTTGTAATACTTTTATCTTAAAAAAAGTTCACTTACCGCTTGAATTGTTTGAATGTTAATCAGTATGAACAAGACTATATATTTCGCCTTCATTTTGAATCAGTAGTCAAATACTAATGTCGAAAAATAACTGAAACACGGAATTTTATAAAGCAATAGATACACTTTTCAATGTGTATATACATATGTAATCGGGCCAGTGAACGTTCAGTTATTTATATAGCAAAAAGTGTAATGTTATTTGTTAACCCACTTCTGCTCCCTTTTTGGCGATTTCATTTATTTGAAATTTATTATTTCTATTTTTTTGTTTACATTATTATCTAGTTTATTTTCTGCCTAAAAATTTAAAGGAAGAAGCATTGGAAAATTGAGCAATCTCAATCAAATATTAGTAAATATATTAAACTTATTCGTCCTTTCTTAAACTATTCCTTATTCGAATTATTGATAAAATATTCGAATACCATTCGTGTATTTATTTTGCACGATAAGCAATATTTATTCAAACGATTTGTTTGATTTTGTTTTTAAGACACGATTCTTTGGTATTTTCGCATTTTTCATATTCTATTAGTATTATCAAAAAAGGAAAAACTGACGTTGGAATATTTAAAAGTGTGTTGTAAAATTTTTCATTTTCAATGTTTCCTGTAATGCATTTTAGTGATGAAACCTTGAAAACTTCCATGCAAATTATCTTTTTCTAAAAAGAGAAAAACTTATTGTTTTATTATACAGGGTAAAAAAGGTATCCTTAAAGCCTTAATGAAGTGATGGTCATGTTATTTGGAACATTTTAAACTAATCATACCTTACTAATTGTAAGTCACCAAAGTATATTCTGACGAAAAATATGATACTTTGGACTAAGGCTTATTGTTAGTACAAAGTATCACAGTTTTTGAGTTATAATTATTTTTTTATTTTTAGTAAAAAATCCAAAATCTCGCACTTACACACTAATAATTCTCAAATGAAAGATAATATGGTAGGCAAACCTTATTTTTTGTTTGGTTACTATGTATAATATTTAATTCTTAAATAAGAATACAAAAATTGATATCTATTAAAAACTACCTATTAGAAATACGTGATTAGTTATTGAAAAATTACTGAAGTAAAGCGAGACTAGGGGTTTTTCACATTTCTCGTTTAAATAAACGAAGTCTCAAAGTTTTCAAATATTTTTAATTCGATTGATGTATCAAACATGCATATATCTAATCGATTTTTAAAATTACTACGCCAGCCCGAATGGCTAGTATGTATAATACACAGTTGATACCGATTGTTAATTGATTGGTACCATCAGGTAACTTTTTCAAATTCAAATGATACTTGTGATGGGATATCATAAATAAAATCATAAGATGAGGGAAATAACATGCAAAGAAACATTTCCTTATTTATCCATAAATCACGTTTCTATAATATAAAACTATTTCTATTATAAAGTCGAATGGTTGTTGACAGCCTTTTAATCTGACTAAGTTTAATTATTATAAAGAATTTTAATATTTAGATTTAATCATTATTGTTAATTATTATTATTAAAAAAAATTCAGCCCTCTAAATCATAAATTTTATTTTCATTATGTCGAGCGACTGTGTAAAAATCACGGAAATAACGATAATGTATATCTGTATTTATATTAGATAAAAAATATTTCTGTTTAGTTATGTTATTTACTCGATTTCTGCGCGTTTAAAAATCGCTTAATCTCCCCCAAATACTAAATTCAAACAAAACTTTATAAATATGATAAAAAAAGTGCTTTACTGAAAAACTACAAAAAATATACATTTAAAAAAAAACGAAACATCTAATTTCACATTTACCTTTTCGTTACGGCCTCCATCGAAAACGATCGTTTCAAAATCCCACAGGAAGCGAAGATCGAATCCCACGATTCCGGAACTAATTTCAAAGTTAAACACATAAAAGCCAAAATCAATCTGGCGGGAATTAGAAGTTGGACCTTCGATGTGTGCTCACTACACATCATACAGATTTGAATTTCGGGGACTTTACAGTCCGAGAACGATTATTCAAACTCGAACTGTTGAATATATCGGCTTTTAGAAGTATCGGGAAATGTGAACGAAAAAAATATAGGGAAAGTCTTCGACGAAAAGCGAAAAGTAACTGAGTTATTTAAACGCTTAACTTGCTTACTAAACTGACACCGAAAGAAAAACGTGAGGGTCACATTTTTGATCTTTTGTGTTTTAAATTAAGTTATTAATTGTATTGTATTGAATTATAAGTTCTTATGGAGGGAAGTGTAAAATGCACAGATAACGAATGTAACGATTGCGTTTCATGTATGTTACGATTTCGTTCCATGTATGTATATGACGATTTTATTGCATTGGTATGTAATAATTAATTATTACGCACCCGTACTCAATATTTGAAGTTATAATTCTAAATAAAGGAAAGCTTAGATTAAATGCACGATTTACTAAAATTTAATTTTTAAAAATTGCATGTAATTTTCGTGATTTTCATTTGAAAAAAAATATATATATATATACATATATGTATGTATGTTATATCGAAACTAACAAAACGATCTCGGCTACCGTTCCAAGCCGAGCTGAAAAAATAATAAAAAGCTAAAAAAACCAAAGATGGTTTAAAAACGTTGGGGAGAAGATAAGGGGGAGGGAGGAGAGGTAGGGAGTGAAGCACAGTATAAATGGAA
Organism: Hydropsyche tenuis; assembly: GCA_009617725.1. Taxonomy (NCBI): domain Eukaryota; kingdom Metazoa; phylum Arthropoda; class Insecta; order Trichoptera; family Hydropsychidae; genus Hydropsyche; species Hydropsyche tenuis. The sequence goes on from VTON01000135.1 coordinate 3,066, forward strand.
AATTTTGTTTTTCGAGTAATTTATGAGGGTTTCGTTCTTGGACTGTGAGAAGACTTGCAACTTATAACGTTCTCCAAATTCACTTTTCCTTTTAATTTCCACTCTTTATTGCAGAACTTTTGTCTGTTTTTCTTCCATTTCTTCCATTTTTCTTTCGTTTATGTTTTTACGCACTCCGGAAAATCACCGGTGAAGGATTTCTTAGAAAAACTAAATACTCTCACAAAAAAAAATACCTTTCTGCGCAAAATTTTTCAAGGTAATTCTTTAAATTCATTAACCTTAAATACTTCATCATACTCGGGGTTAATACACATCGAATGCGTTTTTAATCAAATAATTCCAGCGTCGAGCGCAAAAGGGTTTAAAATGAACTTTTTCGGCTCACATGCTCGATAAGGGTTGTTACGCGTGTTGATAAAACGTGATTAATCGACCAGTGCCGCTATTCAAACGTCCAGATATGTAAATATAAAAAAAAATGCACACAAAATGATGCGATCAAAATACAAAAGGCGAGCTCGACAAATTTTCAATACGCTGACATTTTTTTGGTACTGATACCGAAAATTTAATTATTTTCAAAAAAAAATGTATTATTTTTTTTATATTTGAAAGTAAAATAATAATTTGTTAGATATTGGTTTATTATTAGTATTTGTACTTTAAATTCAACCTTTTGACTTCAAATTCACATCGGAAAGTATTATTAAGACTATTGTCATAGTAATCAGTCATATATGTATTTCATTGGTTAAATTTAAAGTTTAATATATTGAATTTGAGCTGTAAATCTGTATTTACATATATTAATCATTAATTGAAATGAAAATAAATGGATTTACATCACTTTCTATTGAAACAGCTCATTTGTAATTCAAAATAAATAAGTAGACATCTAAATACCCATATAGACATGGACTCACAAAAAATCAAACAGATTCAATATTATAAATTCGAAATTTACTTTTTATCAAAAATATTAATATCAATACTAGCATGAATGTTAACAAAACTGCATAAACAAAACATTATTGTTTTTGCCTGCAGATAAAAATTCATATACAAAATCACATCATATTTAACCCACACATACATATCCCGTCTGCAGAACACAAGGCTACATTTGAATGAAAAAAGATTTATTTGCATTTTATTTCGTATACGTTCAACGTATTAAACGTATACGACGAGTTTCAGTATATAAACGTGAGCACTCCACTTTATGAGGGAAAATTCATAAAAGCATTTCACGTCGGTTTTATTTGTAAAGGCTCAACACCGAATACTATTACGTTTGATTCGGTGCCTATACCGGCTCGCGTAGTATACGGAAGTATAGGGTGTTCTTCGAGTGATGTGTCTATGGAAAAATATTGATACGTGGCTGTCGCGCGTTCTGGAAGTTATCTCATATTATACTTCAATTTTTATTTAAATACTATACTTAACTTGACCTATGAATCAACTTAAAAACCATCTCATCCATTACACTTTTTCCAAATTTAAAAACCGCATTCACATTCACTCACTATCCCAAATCTACTTATACCCACAACACCATTTTTAAACTCAACCCAATATACAAAATCACTTGAAATCAAAACTGTCTCATAATCTACTTCTATTTACATCACTATTTTTAAACTCGTCTCCAAATACAAAATTACTACTACAATTACTCAAAACTTAATCCTCCTAATAAGCCTAATACCCCAAAATCTATCTCGGACCCATAATATTTACTTTCATTCACAACAATATTTTCAATCTCTTATTTCTCACATTCAAATTCACTTTTATATCAAAATTACCCCAAAATCTACTCCCGTTTCCATCGCCATTTTCAAGCTTATCTCCACATAACAAAATCAATTATACTAAAACTACTCAAAATCTCTTCTAATATCTAATTTCACTTACAACACTATTTTCAAACTCATCTCCATATAAAAAAATCACTCTCAAACCAAAACTACTCCAAAATCTACATCGCTATTTTCAAAATTATTTCCACATAATATAGGAAATCACTCACAACAAATTCCCCTCAAAAAACCTCCCCTCAATATCTAAATTCTTCCATCTATAAAATAATTTTCAAACTCATCTTCACATACAAAATCACTCTTATACCAAAACTACCCCATTTTTGAACAAACGATTTTTGAGCAATGTACTGCTCAAAACTACCCCATTTTTGAGTAACTAGTTTTTGAGCAAATTACACTTCGAGCAATTGATTTTTGAGCATGTGATTTCAAACAAATGACCACACTGAAATTTCAAAGACTACATTCAATTCTAAACGAAAAAAATAAACATCCAAAAACTTCTTCAACACCCTACCCACCCGAAACATAACCCATTTGAGACAAAACGCATATAAATTTATAGGAGGAAATTGCGAAACATAAACACGAGCCCCGTCTTAATCGAGTCGCGATAAATACAGAACACTTCAACCGCCGAAAATTCGCATCGCGCTGCAAAATACATACATATATCACATTATTTCCAGTTTGCCAGTGGTCGCCAACCGTTTCAATTAACCCCTACTTTGTGTGTTGCGATACGGTTCAGTTTGTTTCGTTGCACCTCCCCGAGGAAACTACGGGAAAATCAATAAGTTTTCCGACGCACGTGTATGCAAGTTGCACTGGTTCTCAAATGTGTGAATTTCAATTCTGAAACCACTGTGCTGGACATGTCACAATTAATCTATTATATTTTCTCAATGAAAGTATATCTTAAATTTTACATTTGAAATTAAATATTTTCAACCCAGAAGTGCGTGAACTGGTTGAACGTACTAATCATTTTTTAATTTTCTATTCTCACCAACAATAAATCCCATTGAAGAAGAATTTTCTAATATGAAATGTTCTGCCAGAAATTTGCTTGCAGACCCATCGATTGGATTAAATTTGGCGGAGGTTATACAAGAGTCTGTCTCTACTGTTAAATTAACAAATTTTAACAAATACTACTTGAATATATACAGGAAGTTGCCTGCAGCAGTTGCTAAAGAAGCGCTATATATATGTAATTATATATGAAAAGCGTTATATAATAATTTATTGTTCTCTTATTCCTGTTTTACCTGTATTCCAGTCGTTAACCCTCATAATAATGATTACATGTAAATATAAAAATAATAAAATGTTTTTTAAAAACTATATTAATTTGAAATAAAAAATATTAAATTTGAAATGGAAAATATTCAATTTTAAATGGAAAGTATTTGGTTCGAAGTGGAAAACATCCAACTTGAGATGAAAAACCTGTAGAGTAAAATTGTTTATTGGCTGGTAGTCAAATTTTAATAACGATAAGATAAATAAAAAAAAACTAAAATCGCCACGTTGGCCAACGTGGCCACGTCAGCGCGAAAATTCGAAAGCGCCAGTTAGAAATTTCGCAGTCGATTAGCGAAAAACGAATTCGACAGGCCATAAATCAAGCTTCGGAATTCTCTTTGGCCGTAAAATGTATAATGCACGTGTGTGCGCGATTCTCACCTGGACACTATGTGTGCGCACTTAAAACCGGAAGTGCTGCACTGCGACTGCAAACGTGGGCCGGTGCTGCCAACATGGCGACACTTCTTATTTCACGAACAAGCGCCAAAATCGCATCGGTTATAAATTTGAATATATTCAAATGTATTGTATTAAATTATGGGTAGACCCAACAAGCATCGGCTGTTAAAAATAGGATTATTTAATCGTAAGCGTGAGCGTGAGCGCGAGCGTGAGCGCGAGCGTGAGCGCGAGCGTGAGCGCGAGCGTGAGCATGAGCGTGAGCATGAGCGTGAGCATGAGCACGAGCGAGAGCACGAGCGAGAGCGTGAGCGTAGACATGAGCGTAGGCATGATCGTGAATCCCATTTTTATTTATATATTATTTTTCCTTGACTAATATTGAAGATGATTAAATAATGAATACTGTATTATATTGTAAATTGCTACATTGCTCGCAATTAATCCGATTGATTTTCTTTCGTTTTGACTATTTCCAGTGGCACAGAGTGTAATTTATCATGTTGTATTTTTAAGCCCAGGGGTGCAATTCGTTTTATGCGATATGTATGTACTACACCATTTATACGGTACAATTCGATCTGTGTTTTATAACCGATACACGCTTCCGTTATACGATTATGTAACAATGTATTAATTTTAAATTTAACCATTCAATATTCATTAAAAATATATTTATACATTTTTTTTGTTAATTAATACAAAATATATATAAAAATATTGTACGGCACTCTAATGCAAATGAAAATTCGCAACATCATATTTTTTAAATTTTAATAAATTCGATTTTTTTTAGGAACCAAATTGGTTCAATATCATAATAGTTCCAAATTATTTTTATTTTAAATTCAAACTAACAACACACGCTTACAAAATTTTTAGTTAAAAAATTATATATTCAATTTTTTTTAAATACCTAATAATAATCTATACAAATTCCAAATCGAATTCAGACGGCGACTTCGCGAACGACCAACTTCTTAAAATATGCACTCGATTTTTTTTTATCAACGAAAACCAATAAAGGGAAGTCCCTTTCTTGTGTTCGTTCTTGAAAATAAAAAAAGAAAATTTCCTCAACTTTGTAATCAATTATAATTTTTTTGCCGTCGGAAATAAATTCAATTAGCGCGACCGCGAAAGCCTCCCGCTTCGAATAATAATAAAACGGCTCCGAAGGCGAATAATAAAGACGGAAAAAATCCGAATCGAATTAAAATAAAATAAAATAAAATAAAGCAAATCGGCCGCGATATTTATTTCGCTTCGAGTCGCGAAATTCAATCTTGCGAAAAAGAAGAATTCCTAATTAAGATAATAGACCGTCTCCTTGTGGAGGACGCGAAAGGGAAAAATATAGGATTAATGGAGTGTTTCTGAAAATTGAAAATAAATAAAAATTTTCGATAAACCGAAATGTTTCAAGTCGTACTGAAATATTAAATTTCGAGTTTGGACTGATTGATCTTATTAAAAAAAATAATTGCTCGAAATATTGCAAATATTGGATAAATTGGAGATTCGTTCATTTGCAAAAAATGTTATAGTCTTTTGCATATAAAATGTATGTATTTTCACGGTGAATATAGATTAACTGTATCACTATAGCATTATAGTGAATTACTATGTATATGTTACGTTTATGTAATCGCCATGAACAAAGCAAACAATCTTGCTTTGTCTATGAAATTTAACAACATCTGGTGATGTATTGGCGCATCATTTAACGTTTTCCGTCAAAATATACAACCACTGTAACGTATTCATCTTTTGATTCTAAAAAGACGTTGCGTGACTTTCTCAAATTTTTGAAGTGAAATAAATATCTTTTTTTCAGTTAATTGCTTTTTGCTGTTCTCGAAACACTAATGATCAAATAAATCCAACGCTCCTTTGCTTTATCATATAATGCATAAATTAAATTTGCATATGAAAGTTGTAAAAATAAAACAATAAGTTAGTCAAAGTAATCCTGTTGTGTAAAGTGTTTGTGTACGAGTAAATTTATATACAGGTAGTAATATTTTATTAATAACGGTAATTATTACAAGATATTTTACGTATTTGAAACATTTCTATAATATTTCGTATCATAGTTGAGAACATTTATATGTAAGCAGCATTGATATAATAATATAACAATGAGCGAACATATTTTATTTAATTTTTCCTATATGTTTGTAATAAATTATGAAAACAATGAAAATACAATTAAAAAATTATTCAAAATATACAAAATAGACATCTGTTGATAATTATATGTATTACTAGAAACTATTTATATCATTTCCCAATTTGAAATTTTGATTTATTTTTTTAAACAAATTTCTAGGGACGTCATTTCAGGTTTTTCAAAGAGAGGACAGTCTAAAAATTATTTTTTTATTCCATAACTTTGAATTTTCAAAAAAAAAATTTCATAACACTTTTTAAAACTATAAAAACCATAAAAAAAATTTCCAAAAAAAAAAGGTTGACGCTTTTTAAAATTATTCGATATTTTACAAAATTATTCGAAACCCAAAAATTTTTCCCTGAAGAAAGATCAACACTATTTAAAATTATTCGAAACCCAAAAAATTCTCATATTATTTCTAATTTTAGGGGGGGGGGGTATCTACCCGTGTCCCCCCCATCCCAAATGACGTTCCTGGTTAAGTTAAGATAGAAATACGAAGAAAATTTTCATGGGATTGGGTCAATTTTTTTTTTTTGAAACGTACAATATTCCTTTAATTTATATTAAAAATTCCAACTTCTACGTAGTTTTAAACTGATAAAAATATTTGACTACGTGTTCAACGTTAGGTTGGGTTACGTTACGGCAGAAACGCAAGAAATTAATTAGATGGATTGGGTCAATTTCGCAGAGAAAATTTTCGTTGTTCAACGTTAGGTTGGGTTACGTTACGGCAGAAAAGCGAAAAATTTGTTCGATGGGTTGGGTCAATTTCGCAGCGAAAATATTCGGTGTTCAACGCTAGGTTGGGTTACGTTTCGGCAGAAACGCGAAAAACTATTTCGATGGGTTGGGTCAAATTTCGCCGCGAAAATATTTGGTGTTCAAGTCTAGGTTGGGTTAAGTTAGGTTACTAATGGGTGAAATTATTTCAAAGTTGGGTTAATTTCGCAGCGACTATGAAAGATGAACACAGCGACAGTTGACGACAATCCGCAAAAAACACAAAAAACTAATAGTTATATCAAATTTTTATAGTCAAAAATTATCATAAATAGTCATTATTTAATGTATTATACTTACAACTAAAGAATTTATTTATGGAATTACATTTAAATTTTTTTTTACTCTGGAAAATATTGAACCATGTATTTTTTAATGATGAATATATTAATTCCAAACTTTTTTACGGATTGTGTTTACTGTCACTGTGTTCATTTGCCACTCTATTCAACTATGGCTATGTTCATCTGTCGCATGCTCAACTATCACTGAGTTCAACTGTCATCCGTTCAACTATCATGCGTTCAACTATCATATGTTCATCTCAATGGAACCATTTTTTTCATAATCGAAATACCCATACACAATATAGAACTGAAAGAATGGTTGCGAAAAACAGTGTTTAATACAAAGTTTCATCTGTCAATGAGTTCTGTCATTGTACTTGTCTCTGTTTTCGTTTACGATCAGATACAAATAAATATTGAAATGAACATCAAAAAGTAGCTGAATTTCGAAAATCCACACATGGATGAGGCATTTTTGATATTTTCAACATTCTCCATTCGATCGAACCTTCGTTAGACCTCAATATTGAGCTTGTCACATACTCTTAAGGTCAATCACTATTACATTTCCACTTTATAACAATTGCTCTATCTGCTATTTCATATTCACCATTGCAGACATCCTTTTGAATAAGCCGAAGATGAAATCTAGCAAAAGAAGACTGCAAAGTCTCGCCGAAGGCAGTGACTTCATTCCGAACATTTTCAAACTCGATCAAGAATCCGAGTGTTCGATCCCACCTGTTTTCAGAACTCGATTGCATGAACTCTTTTCTCAGATTGAAAAAGAATTTGATCTACTCTATGCGGAAAATTTAAGTTGTACGCGCTTATATTTATGTACTTAAATTCTTGCACAAACATTTCCATTTGATTATTAATTTTACAATGTTCTAGTGCAAGAAAAAATTGAGATACTCAGCGAAAAGTTGGAAAGAGAATCGTGCGTTGGAGAAAAGCCGACGATGGACAACGTCGATTTTGATATCCAAGGAAAAAATACAAAACAAAAATGTAACTTTCGTCGTTTTCTTATCAACGTTCATGAAATTATATATGTAGTAATTCGTAGTTTTGTTCGTGACAGTGACGCAAGGTACGCAAAAAGTAAAAGCCAGACACAAGTTGAAAGTGCAAACGAGCAAAATCGTTTCTAGTTTTAAAACGCCCACTTTCAACTGTCAACTAGTCAGAGAATTCACCGGTCACAAAGACGGAGTGTGGGAAGTTTCCGCAGCCAGGCCTGGCCAGCCGCTCATCGGAACGGCGTCTGCTGGTATCTTTTTCCCCATTATCACTTTTATAAATTCAACACTATATATTACACTAGTTACCACGAATGATATCTACCTGAAAATTTATACAACGAAAATTGACCCCTGAAAGTTGATCTCTATAATTTTATCCCACATCATTTTCACTCCACATTATTTTCTTTCTGCATCGTTTTCACTCCAAATCATTTCACCCTGCAACATTTTAACTCTGAATGGTTTTCACCTTGTATCCTTTTCACTTCACATAATTTTCACCCCGCATCTTTTTCACTTCATATTGTTTTCACTACAAATCGTTTCAACTTGCATTACTTTCACACCAAATGGTTTTCACTTTGTGTCCTTTTCACTTCCCATCATTTTCACTTACAATTAATTAATCATTTTCACTCTAATTTTAAATTGTTTTCATTTCACATCATTGTAACTCCACATTGTTTCACCCCACATAATTTTCACGTCAAATTGTTTTCAATCCACATCATTTTCACAATGCATTGTTTCACTTCACATCATTTTCACACCAAATGGTTTTTACATTGTATCCTTTTAATTTCTCATTATTTTCACCCCCCATCATTATCACCCCATAGGTTTTTGCTTACCGAAATCATTTCACTACACTGGCATTAAACGACTCATCACTCGACATTTAATAATCGTTAATATTATGAGCAAAATTTGTAAAGAGTGATTGATCGAGAAAAAAAAACTATATGGGTAAAAACCTTTTGAGAAAAGAAATCTTTAGGGATGAAAACACTGTGTAGGGAAAGAATGTAGGATTGCAACTTTCGGGGGTGAACATTCGTTCTATGAATTTTATGGTAGCAAACATTTGCGAGATTATTAAAATTTGTTCATCATATCAGATCACGCTGCCTTCATTTGGAGCATTGAGTGGGGCAAATGCTTACTTCAATATCTCGGACATTCGGGCTCTGTTAATTCCATTCGCTTTCATCCGTCCAGAGATATTGCTTTGACTAGTAGTGGTGATAATACAGCTCACGTATGGCAAGCAGCAGTCAATTGGGATTTACCAGTGAGTGAAATTCATATTGTGAAAGTCATTGTATATACATTTTTAAACATATCTAATTTTAGCTTCGTGGTCAGTCTTCCGAAGAAGAATTAGAAATGGGTATTGACGATGGCCTCGGTGGCGGTGAAGGATCAGATAGACCGGAAAGCTTGAGAACCCCTTCCGTAGAACTTACCGGTCACACCGGTGTTGTTGTGGCCGCAGATTGGATAGCTGGAGGAGATCAAGTCATCACAGCTTCTTGGGATCGTTCTGCAAATTTGTACGATGTCGAAACTGGAGAACTGGTGCAGTGTCTCACTGGTAAAATCACCTTTAGAATATTTATCATTCATTGTTATTTCAATTACGGCATATCTTTGTTGCGTTCCTGTTTCAGGTCACGATCATGAATTGACTCACGCGTCTGCTCACAATACCCAAAGATTAGTAGTAACAGCCTCTCGTGATACGACGTTTCGATTGTGGGATTTCCGTGAACAGATACATTCTGTATCCGTATTTCAAGGGCATACCGAGTTAGTATTTTATTTTATTTCATTAAAATATTCCATATTCATCATCGCTGAAATATTTCAGGAGTGTCACTTCCGCTGTATTCACGAGAGAAGACAAAGTCGTATCTGGATCAGACGATCGGTCTGTAAAGGTACGTTTTATGACATATTTCAGATCCGTCGATTTCTAGCACTAGCTTTTAAACATTTCTTTCTCTATTTTCTGATTCTTGCTTTCGTTCATTAATTGTACTAAATTTTCTGAAGCATATGTGTTTTATATTGTAGGTTTGGGATCTACGGAACATGCGCTCGTCGTTATCTACTATAAATTCTGGTTCGAGTGTCAATCGGATAGCTGTTAGCCCCGGCGGTCTTATAGCTATTCCTCACGACAATAGACAAATTCGTCTGTTTGATCTACAGGGTCAACGAATGGGGAAGTTGCCCCAATCGAATAGAATGGTTAGAGGTTTTAGTTAAGCTTATTAGATTACTTTATACTCATAATAATGTTTAACTTTTAGGGACATAGGCGCATGGTGACTTCCGTAGCATGGTCGGAAGACATATTGAACAACATAAATTTTTTCTCGTGTGGATTCGACAGGCGTATTCTTGGATGGTCAATTCAGCCGTCCAAAGAATCTTAGGTCAATTTTCGACGATCCCTGTGTATATTATCGATATTTAACCATTTTCATGTATATTTTACGTTGTTTCTGTGTTGTTTTAGGCACTAAAAGTGCAGAAATATTATATAAATATGTAAAATAATCTTTCACGTATTCAATGTTACCAATTAGTTTCGTGTATATTTAACTGAATTATATCGCTATAAATTTATGAAAGATTGTTAATCTCAAAATATTATTATGTTATATATTGGAATTGAAGTTATGTAATCTGTTTACGAGTTTTGTTATTTGAGAGTAAATTTTATTTTTAATTGTAAATGTAAATGAAAAGTATTTATTCATTAAATAAAATTTTACAATATCTTCATCGAGCAATCGAGTCTAAATTTTTCTCGACAAAAATTATTTAATAAATATTGAATCAATTATTTTATTATAATAACTTCTGCTTTTATGTAAATCGTAGTGCTTATTTAAATGTTGTGGAAAAAAATTACTGTAAATATTGTTTTGAATTGTTAAATATCTAAATTTGTAAGTATGTATCAAATCTATTTCGAATAGCCAAATAAAAAAATATTTCAAAAATTAGATACAATTTTAGTTTTATTTACCCCACTGATTAAAACAAAAAGGGTAGAATATGGTGTAAAGTTCATTATAATTAACACATCTCAATATATTTTTAATCAAACCCTTTGCAGAGTAGTTTTATCATCACTTAAATTATAAACTAATTTTGCTAGGTGTCTGACATCTATAATTTTTTATATTGTTAATTCTTTCTCACAAAAAGGCTTTTTCAATTTTTTTCTGTGAAACTGAAGGGAGGGGAGGATACAAATTCGAATATTTTAAGCAAGTCATGTCATGTCTCTATAATATCACTTCATATATTTTTTAAAAACATACACAAACCAACTTTTTCAAAATAAAAAAAAAACAATAACACATTCACAACATTTAGAATCGGTGTACTTTTGTGTTCCTTTTCCGTTAACCAGATTTGATTTGAAGGAGGAAAAGGAGGACAATTTTCCCGAAGAGGACACAGGACGTAATTTTTGAGTAGAACAAAGTTTCCAAAAGGAGAACGTCTGGTTACTTATCTACTATCCGGTCACCGCTTATATCATATGCGTTTAGATCCGGTCACTGCTTATTGTTAGATTATATGGGCTTGGATCATATGCGCTTGAGATAATGAGCGCTTGGATCATGTGCTCTTAGATCCGATCATTGCTTATTGTTAGATTATATGCGCTTGGATCATGTGCGCTTGAGATAATGCGTGTTTGGATCATGAGTAAAGATGTGCAAATGTGGTAAATTGCATGCCCTAATCAAGGCTGTGAAAAGGATTTCGAGAGTTTACGTAAATGATTTTATCAAAATGATAATAATGATATGGTGGCCAGAAGCTAACTCACACGAAGCAAATGCACACGAAGTAAACTCACAGGAAGCAAGCTTACAGGAAGCAAGCTCACACGAAGCGAGCTCACATGCTTTGGAAAATTTTCAAATATTCAAATTAAAGTGAGAAACGTTTAAAACGAAACTGAAAGCACCAAAATGCGTTTTTGTGTTAAAAGAATTTCACGTTAGACGTAATAGTATACGTCCATAATATTTTTTCAGTACCAAAGTAATATTTCTTGTTAAATGATACGAAAATTTTCGAAAACATGTGAGCTTGCTTCGTGTGAGCTTGCTTCCTGTAAGCTTGCCTCGTTTGAGCTTGCTTCGTGTGAGCTTGATTCCTGTGAGTTTACTTCGTGTGCATTTGCTTCGTGTGAGTTAACTTCTGGCCACCCTTGGATCATGTGCGCTTGCGTCCCTTGCGCAAACGTCCTTAAACCGAGCCCACACCACGCTCCTGTTTACCCCCGCCTCCTGGCCGGCTGCGTTCGCGCTTCGGCCAAGTGTCAGTGCGTCGCCTCGCGTCCGCATCGTTTCCCGGACAAATGGCGAAACGCAAGGCGCTCATCGAGTCGGACTCGAGCGGCGACTGCTCCGACCTCGACGCGGTCAGTTATCACTCATCACTCATCACTCATCACTCATCACTCGCCACTCATCAGTGTGCGTTTCGTTGGGACCGCGAGTCGGCGACTATCGTTCTGCGCTGATGTAGACTGTGTTATGGTTTTCGGGAGCGTATATGTTGTCGGTGAATAGCATCACTTGCGTTGCGTCGTATCACTGGATATTGATAGCTTTATAGTGTTTTCGTAGGCATATTTTAAATAGCATTCTTCACATTGCGTCGTATCGCTTTGGACGTTGATAGGTTTTCGTGTTTTCATTATCATATTCGATCTTGTAAATAGTATCACTTACATTGAATTATATCACTTCGAACATTGATAGGTTTTCGTGTTTTCATTATCATATTCGTTCTAGTAAATAGCATAATTTTGAAAATTGATAGGTTTACAAGTTTTCATAGCCGTATTCGATCTCGTAAATAGCATCACTTACGTTGCGTCGTATCACTTTGGACGTTGATAGATTTTTCGTGTATTTGTAGGCATATTTTAAATAGCATCCCTCGCGTTGCATCATATCACATAGGTTTTCGTGTTTTCATAATCATATTCAATCTTGTAAATAGTATCACTTGCATTGCATAGCACTACTTTGGACATTGATAGGTTTTCGTGTTTTCGTAAACTTATTCCAACTTGTAAATAGCATAATTTACGTTGAATCGTATCACTTCAAATATTGATAGGTTTTTCGTGTTTTCATAATCATATTCGATCTTGTAAATAGTACCACTTACTTTGGACATTGATGTCTTTAGTCGTATCACTGTATCACTTTGGATATTGATAGGTTTTCGTAATCATATTCGATCTTGTAAATGACATCACTTGCATTGCATCACAACACTTTGGACGTTAACAGATTTTCATGTTTTCATAATCATATTTGATCTAGTAAATAGCATCACTTTGAACATTGATAGGTTTTCATGTTTTCATAAACATATTCGATATTGTAAATAGCATCACTTACAACAAATCTTGTGAACAACAAATTGTTCATAAAAAATTAATATTTTATACTAGTGATGACTTTCATTCTATGAAATGCTATCCGTAAACTGATTTAGACAATGTTGCAGTTTTCAGAAACAAACCCGTAATCGATTTTATTCCTCTCTTTCATTGCATCACTTTAGATATCGATAGACTTTCACAATTTGATTACCGTATTCGATTTTGTAAAAAGTTTTACATTGAAATTGTACATTATTTTTGATTCTCGTTCTCTAAAACACCATCCGCACATCGTTTTAGATAAATATTTCTTGTTACCCCAACACTTATATGATAATTTTCATTGATCATTTCAGCAATTTTTAAATTTGGCCAAAAAGAAAAAGAAACCGAGCAGTCCCAGGCATACCAAAGGTTCCGGAACCGCCAGCGATTCCGACTGGGACAACAAAGAGTCCGACAAAAATGTTTCTAAAAAAAAGCCTCCGCCTAAACGCAACAACAGGAAGAGTTTCTCTTCCGCATCGGAAGACAACAACCAAAGCGAGAATTCTTCGGACAGCGAATCCGAAAGCAACTCGGAAGAGAACGCTTCGACCAAATCCCGAAGTCCGCCGAAGAAACGAAACAGGCCAGTCCGAAAAGCCTCCGCCGCCTCGAATAGTCATTCCGATCACGTCGACAGCAGCAACGATGGTAATCCTCCTTTCCGTTTATTATTTCCGATTCGTTAAGCATCAAATTGGAAATCTTAGGTCTGTAAACAATTTTAGTGAAAAACAAATCTAGTAAAGTTCCGAGGAAAAAGTCTACCGATAGCACTGGTTCTGGCGGGCAAAAAAATAATAGGAATATGAAAAACTCTAATAATTCGGAACCCGAAGAAGGTATGGTGATGTGAAATATATTTATAAAATTTGTGTGATGAGTGTTATAAGCAACTTTTTGTCACGTAGGCGAAGTATCTTCTAATTCTTCTGGCGATGAGTCGTCGAAAAAGAAAAATTCGCCTAAAAGACGCACCGGTAGTTTGTCGAATTCGAGCGATTTCGATACTGACGATTCGGAATTCAATGATGGGTATAATATATTATGTATATTTGCTTTTTATAGAATTCTGGTCTTTTCGAATTTCACTTTTTATAATGTGTATGTGTTGATTTCAGATATGATGAAAATTTGATGGGCGATAGTGAAGATAGAGCTCGTCTCACAGGAATGTCCGAAAAGGAGAGAGAACAAGAAATTTTCAAAAGAATAGAAAGGCGAGACATGCTGAAGACCAGGTCTGTTGTATTATTATAATAATGCAGTGGTTCTTATTGTTAGTCTTTTTCGAAGTCATGAAGTTTTTTTATTATGAAAATATTTCGCCGAGCACCAAAATCGTAATGTTGAAATTAAAACAAAAGTATGTAAATATAAGTTTTATTGGAAAATCAATAGATTAAACTATAGTCGAAGAACACATGGATTAAAAAAGGTGTATTTGTAAAAAAATGTGACTAAAGATAATTTTTACTATTTCACAACACGCAGGTGAAATTAGAAACTGTTACAGTACAGTAGAACTTCTATCCGGATTGATAAAAAAATAGATTTTATAATTTTTTTACATAACACACTTCCAAAAATTTACGAATATGTAACAAAGTTATACTAACTCATGATAAGCTCGATTATGAGAGTGATCCAACTAAAACCTGACAGGAATTTAATTTTTTAAATAATCTTTACAGCTTATAAAGTGACAGTAACATAATTTTTTTCAACTTTTTCATACAAAATAAAACAATTGCTATGTTTGAAAAATTTAGAGTTAAAAAGAACTTACAGGTGGCATTAAAAATTGTGACTTAATCAATTACTATTTTGGAAACCGATAAATACACTACTTAGCGATTTTATGTTATGTTCACAAATTTTGCCAGTATCTAGTAACCAAAAACAGCAAAAATAAACTAAATACATTTAAGAAATACTTAAAGGTTATGTAAATGATTATGTCTCCAAAAATTTTATTTTATTTCATATAAATTCTTAAATTCATAATTTTTATTCTTGTCTCGATTATCCAATTTTTCACTATCCAGACCATCTCAATCCCTATTTAGTCCGTATAATCGAGATTCTACTGTATACTGTTTTAATTGTACAGCAATCATTTCAGCAACTTTATATATCACCAATTTTGACTTATCTGAAATTCTAACAATTTTTTCAAAACGCTAAAATTTTTTTACCTTTTTTGAGTTGGCCGCTAACTTCACAAATTGAAACAATTTTTTCCGAGAAACTCTTTGAATTATACATTCGTCGTGTACCACTGATTAATAACCACTGTATTAACGAGCAATTCTCTTATGTCGAATCAGATCGTTGATGAAATCCAATAATTCTTTTCAGATGGGAAATAGAACGAAAACTGCGTTTAGCTAAAAGAAAAAAGAACGATTCAGGACCAGCTAGCAGCAGGAATCGTTCTTCAGCACCCACGACTCAATCCACACAACCGAACACCACAGCTCCTTCTATATTGCCTTCCGAAAAAATGGCTCCGCCTTCGTCGATGAACGACTCGCACCACGAAAGCGATTCGCACAGCAGTAAGTTGGAAAATTTCAGTACAGTTGCGAAAAGAGGATTCGATAACAAGAGATTGTATTCTTACGACGCTCTTGCGCGGTGTATTGTCATAAATGCAACCATAGTTTATGATTTTAGGCAGAGACGCGTCGAAAGACGCGCACGATTCCAAATCTCTGGATCAAAAACAGACATATTTGTCGGCTGTACAGAGGGATTTGGACGACTCGACCGGTAACTGTTTCCGAGACGTAAACGTCTCGATTTATTCTCCTTTCAGTTGCTGCTGTTAATGCATTTTGCTTTGGTGCTTTCTGATTAACCAATCATTATTTTATACTTTCCCTTTTTTTTTTGACTAGATCTAATTTTTATCTTATTTCGTTTCCTAGCCACTTTCGGAATGTCCTATTTTTTTTTTTCATTCTTCACTTAACACCAAGTTTCGATGATAGTTGAAAAGATCATGACTAATATTTTCGTGTCGTTTTCGACAATTTTAACACGAACATATCCACTGAACGTCTTTCTTTAACCTCCTCAGTCCTGATTTTTTTTTGTATGAACAAAAAATTATTTTTTAAATTTCATATTTATAGCATAAAAAGATTTTTTTCTTTTATAACTTTTTATCTATCTAAATCTCATAATAATAACTAATTATTTGAAAATAAAAAATATTGCTAAAGTGACAAAATGACCCTTCAAACCGAATTTACGTTTTAATGTACATTCATGTTTGATATCAAATTATGATATGATAAATTATAACATGCAATGAAATTTTGGTTTCAACCGTTAAAAGCAGTCTTCATTTTTAAGATTTTACCATAATAATGTTATGTGAGTGAATTTTTGATAACAAAATATTGAAAATAAAACGTGACTTATCGTTGAGATGTCAAACAAAACTGCCATATAACAAAAATTTCGCATCCTATATTCGAAACAGACAAAATTAAACGAAATAACATAATTTATACTATAATTTACAAAAAGTCTCGATGAAAAGGCAACAAAATCTATATACATTGTAATGTACATAAGGACTGGGGAGGTTATTATGAATTTTGAATGTTACTAATGTGACTAGCACAATTCGCTTCCGTTTCACTTTTTTTCTCGCATGTTCGATTAACTTTTTCATTTGGATCTTTTCATGTTCATGTTTCCCGTTTGTTTAGGCGATTCCGACCCCAAAGAAAGACCGAAAGAAAGAAAGAGGAATGTGGACGATAAACGTGTCAGTGCCATGGCCGCGTTGAGAGCTAAACGTGAAGGTAAGCAGAGACGCGAACAAGACAATCAAATGCGAAAAGAAGAAGAACGTCAGAAAAAAGAAGAAAATCAAGTTTGTATTTTTTTTTTAATATTATTACACGATTTTAAAAGTTGCATTATATATTTTTTTTTATTATAGGACAACGAAGGAGAAGACTTAATAGGAGGTTCAAATAAACAAAGTGTTAAGTTAAAAGCGTCCGATATTTATTCGGACGATTCCGGATCCGAATCTGATGACAATAAATCTCAAGGTAGTTTCGATTCACTCGCGTTCATATTTTAGGAAAACATTGCATCGTTAACTCTGAATTTATTGTTGTTAAGGTCGTGGAAGATCTTCGGAGAGTTCTCGATCTTCTTCGGATTCGGAGAGCGATAAAAAATCCATATCATCACAAAGACCGAGGAGTACGACCGCCAACAATACTCGACCTATTCATATAACAACCAAGGAAGAACTTAGTAAAATTAGACTTAGCAGGTTGTTTTTTTATTCATATATGATTTATTCGATTTGTGAGCGTGTCGAAAATAAACTCGGGTATGTATCTTTTCTAGATTTAAGATGGAGAAATTCGTTCATTTGCCATGCTTTACGAGAGTAGCGCAAGGATGCTTTGTGCGCATCGCGATAGGAAATAATAACGACAAGGCTGTGTATAGGGTGAGAATTAGAAACAATGTATAATTCTTTCGCAAGTTTTACACTTCAAATTCAACCTTTTGACTCGTTTTATCAGTAATTTTCTTTTTCAGTCTCATAACCTAAAAAAAGATCTTTTTTTTTTTAACTGTTCTTATTTTATACTATTACTTTTTACTTATCTTTATTATTACATCTTATATGAGCCGTTCAGTGCACACAATGACTAACTCCATAAAACAAAATGTTGAGAAAATCGATGAAACAAGGTTCATTGTTTTTTGTTAATTCCTTTATAATATAAATTCAAATAAATATTGTAGAATGCATAAATACAGGTTTAGTTCATTTGAGTTGCATTATTGCAATGATTTACATTAGAGTATGGAATTAATCAAAATGGCCCTGAAATAAATAATTTATTATTCAATGGCCAAAAAAAATTTTATCGTTTTTTGACGTTAATCTTCATTATTCAGGAAAGTTATTTTAAACATAAATAGTTATGACTATACCAAGTGCTTTAACACTTACATTCAAGATTTTTCAAAAAGTGGAGTTAATGTCAGTCTGTGCACTGAACGACTCATATATTACTTCTTATACTATTACTTCATATATGTTTGTATCAGTGGAGGTGAATAATTTGGAGATGGTGTTGTGTATGGGGGTAGTTTTAGGGGTAGTGTTTGGATGATATATTTTTTGAGTGTGGAGATGAATTTGAAGAAAATAAATTTAGGGGCAGTTTTTAATAAATTTAGGGTAATTTTAGTATGAGAACGTTTTTGGATCTGTCAATGCATTTGTATCGACATTTTTATCACATATTATATTTACATTTGTAGCACAATGTGAGTGAGGGCAGGTTTAGGTGAAATTTTGGAGTAATTTGGGTGAAGTTTTAGGAGTAGTTTTTTTGAATAATAGTGTTTTTGAATGTGTGGAATAATTTGAAGATAGTTTTATTATTTTTAAAACGTAGGTAATCATCAAACCAGATGATCCACTCCCAGATGATCCACTCCCAGATAATCGAAAGCATACTGTAATACTGCAATATGTGAATAAAGTTGAAAAAAAAAATGATGAATTTGACTCGGCACTTCTAATTTGGTCCCATGTTATTCAGGACGAGTCAGATTCGTCATTCCGGCCCAACGAGTTAAACTTCAAATTCAACCATTGAAATGCATTATTGAGATCTTAAGACTTTCGATGGTCGAGTTTGAAATTTAAAAGGTTGAATTCAAAGTATGGATGAAACTTGCATAAAGAGTGAAATTGACCATAAATTCGAATTGTGCAGGTCGCCGAAATCATCGACGTTTGCGAAACCGCTAAAGTATATCAATTAGGTAATACAAGGACTAACAAAGGGCTCAAGCTTCGACACGGCGCTCAAGACCGTGTATTTAGATTAGAATTCATATCGAACCAGGTGATTTATTATTTTGTATCAATTTTATTTTGATTTACGCAAATTGTAACGAGATGTTTTCAGGATTTTTCCGAGAGCGAATATCTCAAGTGGAAAGATACCTGTCAGCAGGCTGATAGAAGTTTGCCTACGTTAGAACACGTCCAGAACAAATTAAAAGACATCAAAGAAGCGTTGGCTTATGAATTCAAGGTTTTTTCCCACTTATTTTTAATGTTATAAAACTTTTGTGCAACAAATAAACATATGCAATTCTAGGAAGAAGATGTTGAAAAAATCATACAAGAAAAAGACAGATTCAGAGCACATCCGACGAACTATGCAATGAAAAAAGCGCAGTTAATGAAAGATAAAGACGCAGCGGTCACACGGTGAATTTGTGTTTTTAAAATTGTCATTAAATTGTTATGTGTTTTGTGTTCTAATTTTTATATTTGAACGTTTAGCGGCGATGAAAATTTAGCAACGGAAATAAATGTAAAATTGCAAGAGTTAGAAGAACGAGCTAACCATCTCGACAAAGTTAGGACGTCTTCGATTCAGAGTATTTCATATATAAATAATAGGAATAGGAAACTTAATGTCGAAGCTGCAGAAAAGGCGATCAAAGAAGAGGTAAATTTACTTGTATTTTATGTCGATTGCATAAATTTGAATCCATCTTATTTTTTTTCATTCATATTCATTCAAATATTTCATCATCGTTTCATTAATCTCTATTAGTTTAAATTTATAAGTAAGATGGTTCGAACAATATGCTAGAAAAACCGAGATGACAGGGCTGTCAATTTTTAAGTTTTGATTGAACAGTAGTAATACATCTCGAACATTTATTTTCTCGTTATAACGCATTTCACTGCCGAGCTTGGTTTGTGAAATGATCCTTGTTGTGTCTGTGGAGAGATTCAAGACCCGGATCATATTTTGTGGTCTTGTTCTAATATTGACCTTGTTTCTTCAGATTCCGCCTTTTGTGCATTTTGTACCTTAGGCAAAACGGTCAGTTCACAAAAGGATGTTTTTTTGTTAAATTTTCTTCGCTCTGGCATTCTGTATGCCTCTAAGAAAACTGCACTTTGCGATTGCTTAGATAAAAGTTAAATGTAGAGTTCCTAGTAATTGTAAATGTGTTTCTTGTAGTTTTGCCTAGTGTTGTTGATACCCAACTAAAGTTATAGTAACACTAAAGTGATAGTAAAGTTAAACCAATCAAAGTAATAGTAAAATAAAACAAGTAAGAGGCGGAATTTTGGGCTTCTCATTTAAAAAAAATGATATTATCTTTCTGAAAGCTAGGCTAACAAATAGGTTAAATTGTACCCAGAGAGCGATGGAACGTTGTGTGCTAGGTATCTCTCGGAATAAATGAGTGCGTAAAATGTCTATGAACATAATGGAACATGTGAAAAAACTAAAACGGCAGCGGGCTATTTATATTGCTCAAATGAAAGACAGTCGCTGGAAAAGGAAAATCCTGGACTGGTATCCGGACGGCGTCGAACGTTGAAGTGTTGATAGATGGATAAGCGAAATAAGCAAGATGTGTGGATGAGTAGCTCAGAAGTTGATGTAAAAGTCTCGAGGAGGCCTTTGTCCAGCAATGGATATGAACAGGCTGCTTATAATGATGATCATCTTAATTTTCACAGATCAGAGCTAATAAGGGCAAAAAAATAGACGATCCTTTCACGCGAAGATCTACGAAACCAGTGATGAATTTCAAGTCGTTTGCTGCGATGGAGAGGGACGAAGAGCAAAAAACCTCGAAACAAATAGAAGCGGAAATAGTCAAGGAGTTGGCTTTGGAAGCGTCGAGAGCGCAGGTTCCTATTTTAATATACGATCTCTACATTGCACAAACTCGAATATAAATCTTTTTTTTTTTCCAAAATAGATAAGCGAGAACGCTAGAAATTCCAACGAGCAGAGAAATCACGGGAATAACCTTTATATGTTGCATGACTTTGATATCAGTATTGACTTAGCAGTACCCTCACCAAGTATGAACTTGTTTCATTATTGTATACTTATTCAATTCAGTTTTTTGTTATTATAAATATGTATTTTCGTTTCAGTAAACGCTGTTAGTTCTGTCCCCAAACCGCTCGTACCTAAAGTGAAAGACACCGGTCCGAAGAGGTCGTTGAATTTGGAAGATTACAAAAAGAAACGCGGGTTGATATAAATAGTTAATCGTAGCGAATCTGAAACCCCGTCTAGTTTTTTAGCGAAGATGTAAAGATTGAATTAGGAAAACGTTCCTTTATAGAACATTGTTTTTTTTATTGCGTTGAATAGTAATCAAAATGTTCAGAGTTTAGAACCTTAATTTATTTTTGGAGAAAGTTTGCTCCGTTTGAAATAAAATGAAAAAAAAATGCTTTTTTACACACGAGATTCTACTACAAAATGTAGAATGCGTAATATTTATGATCCTAAATAATTTAAATATGAAGCAATATTTAAAATAAACGTTTTTACGTAGCGTCATGGAACATGACAAGTTTTTAATCGTTACGTGATTAATTAAAAAAGATTGCAAATTAATACCGATTCATGATGTATCCTGTAAATATTATTTTAGGTTGATTAATAAAATATAATATTTTTTTCATATGTTGTTTTGTACTTATTATATTGTATGTCTGTCACAGTTGGAATGTGCTATCAGTGAAAGTATACTTTCACTGATAGCACATTCAGAAGTTTTTATAAAATGATTTGGATGTTAAATATCACTTATTCAGAATTTATTTATACAATACATATAATATATCAAAATCCTCTTTAACGTTGAACACTTTATGTATGTAGTTTTACATCAATTCACAAAAAAAGTGCACTTATACCTAAACACAAAAAAAACATTAAAACCTTTTTTTTTTAATAAAAATGTGTGAGACTATAGTTTAATTATTTTCTATATCAAAATTATCACATGAATCATTTATCAGATGTGTTGTATGCGATTCATATCTGCTACTTGTAATATTAATTACTTACTAATAGATATTAACAGAAACTAATTTTGATACTATACTGGCACGTGAATGAAAAAAGGTTCGCTACCAATAATCAGGGACGTGAAAAGGATTTCAAGAGTTTACGTAAATGATTTCATCAAAATGATAATGATATTACAGTGGAAATCACTTAACGGGAGAAATCCGGTTAACAAGAAATATTACTTTGGTATTGACAAAATATTGTGGACGTACACTATAACCCAGTGGTTCTTAACCGGGGGTGCAGGAAGGCGTAATTGGGGATGCAGGAGAAGCTCCTAACAATATAAATTATTAAATATCATTCATTAAATTTTTGATAATAAAATATTTGAAAATGCCTTGCCAGACAGTTTAAAACAACACCTAATTACTGCAATAAATTTAGTAAAATATATCCGTGGACGAGTGCTTAATCATTAAATTTTTTGTGCCTTTTGTGAAGAAATCGGTGCTGCTCATACCGTGCTTCTATATCACACCAAAATACGATGGCTCTCTAAGGGCCGCATACTTAACAGGGTTTTTGAATTGCGTGAAGAAATTATTCAGTTACTGACTGGTCAAAACTGATTAAGCAAAAAATTTTGAGAGTAAGGATGCAATTCTGAGACTTGCCTACTTAGCAGATATATTTAGCCACTTGAATGAACTGAACATCTCAATCCAAGGATTTGGTAAATATATAATAGTTAGTGAAAATTATCTTCATTTATTGGAAAACTAGAAATTTGGATACGTCAAGTTGAAAATGGGAATTTCGCAAATTTTCCCTTGCTTCATTGAATTGTGGAAAATGAAAAAATAAATATTGTTTTGTATTTGATATATAAAATGTACAATTTTCTTTAAATATACAATAAATTTCGCGAAAAATGTATTTTTCTAAACTAAAAAATCGAAGCACATTTTTCAATGGGGTGCGGAGACCTATTTTCAGATTTAACGTCACGCGGCTCACTAAAAAGGTTAAGAAACACTGCGTATAACGTCTAACGTGAAATTCTTTTAACACAAAAACGCATTTTAGTGCTTTCAGTTTCGTGTTAAACGTTTTTCACTTTAATTAGAAAATTTTAAAAATTTCGAAAGCATGTGAGTTTGTGTCATGCGAGTTTGCGTCGTGTGAGTTTACGTCGTGTGAGTTTACGTCCCCCAACCCTGATAGCAAACGTCCGCGAATCAATGCTGGTACGACTGTGTCAAAACATGGGTTGGTATTTCTGTTTATTCAATGTTGACGTCTCTCATTCGCTCCAATCAAAAAATATTATCGTAAATCATCATCATCATCATTGTCGACCGGTTTTGTGTCCACTGCAGGACAAGGTCTCCCCATCAAATATTGGGGGTCTAGGCTATATACCTTATCCGAGAGCCAACCTTTATTAGCGATAAGGGACATGTACCATAAAGAGCCAATCCGCCCATGTCAACGGAAGAGGCTCTCAGACCAACGGTACGCAAGCCTGAACTTTGTGGTCGCTGACTCTCCACTAAGCAGATCGCAATGATCAAAGACGAGGTAAAGACTGAGCAGACTGCGCCCTCGCTGACCACTTTGCGATCGCAATGACCGCCAGTTTGTCAGACGAGGCAAGACCGTTGGCCCTTCGTGGCTTCGACCTCCGTAAAACACACGTCATTGGCCTTTACCAGATAAAATTTTTGAATTAACTAAATATGACATGCAAGTTATTCTCTTTCTTAATTTGTTCATGCGTTCTTTCCACTAGGTGTATCTCTATATGTCTTTTTTGAGTTAGTTGTTGTTAGCTGATTATTATTTATGTCGCAATAATTTAATTTTAGGTTAATCAAGAAGAGCGCGTGGTTAGTTTTTATTAGTTTGACTTAAGGCATGATATTAACCAAATATGTTAGTTGATATTAGTTGACCCAAAATAAGTGGAGGACCATTTACGATTTTAGTTAAATCTACGGCCGGTTCGCTACTTTAAATGGTTATTAAGTTGGTTTGTATTAAGTGTACCCTTCCTTACTTTACAATAGGATCAGGGTTGAATGATTACTGTAGTCCTATGATGGTTAGTATTATACAATTGTTTAGGGTTATAAAATATAAGGTTATAGGTTATGTGCTACTAATGTTTGAGTATATTAAGTATTCTATATAATATTCTACTTGGGATATAGTTACGTTAGAAGGGCTTATAAATGGCATTGATGACATTTTCTAGATAAGGGATACAATATAGTGTTACTTTGGATTGGGCATAGATGCAGATAAAAGTCGAACTATTATTGGAAATGATATAAAAGATTTTGAATTAATAATCTAAAAATGTATCCATTTTTTATATGTTGATTTTTTAGTGTTTTGTTGATTTCTAATTATGACGAAATTGCGGATTAAAAATTAAAAGTTACCGTCTTTGAGGTGAGGTGATTCCGTTTTTACGAGGTGTACTTTTTTAAACTTGCGTAGCAGGAGCACGTGCACTTTTTTATTCTTTTATTTATTTATTTATTTATTTTTTATTTTTATTTATCGCGGCGCGCGAATTCGCTTTTAATTGGAATATTAACTTTTGCGGGCGGTAGGTCACATGTGAGTGTTAAAGATTTTGAGAAATATTTTGAAGGGGATGAAAAGTTGGGGAAACTGTGGAAAAAATAAGCACAAAGGGCCTCGTCAAACGATTCAGGAATGTGCCAATCGATAGCAGATGTTGACGTCCGGGAAGACTGACTTTTGCGCGGGATTTTTCGAATAATAATAACAATAACAATAATAATAATGACAATAATAATAACAATAATAATAATGATTAGTGAATTAGTAGGTTAGTTAAATTCACGTCTACTTATCGGTCGGTTGATGCGTGTTTGGCTCGAAGATGCAGCTTAGCTCGCACACGTGTCATTATCGTAAATAACTAATATTATTTTGAAACAATTTTCTCAACGATATTTTGGTTTAAAAGTTCTTAAATTCTAATTTTTCTATATTATTTCTGGTTTCCATCAATAACTTCAATGATTTTACTTGTTATTATTTCGGATTGTTGACTTTCTATCAATTTTAATTCTGACATTGTTTTCCTTTTAGAGTTAACAACTAAAGTTTAGTTCCTCAGATGGAAATTAAACGTGAAAAGTCAGAATGCTTCTCTATCGTCGACTGTGCGTTTTGCTTTGGGAGAAGAAACTTAAAACTCTTATTCGAAAAAAATGAAAGTACATCAAAATATTCTACTACGATAGCGAAATGCTTTAATATACAAGTAACAAAGAATTACAGTGAATTTGTTTGTGCCATTAGCAAAGTAATATATCAACGATATTTTTTTCTAGATGAAAAGAGTTAGTGAAGATTTAAAAATATGTGAAATATGTATTGAACGATTAAGCGGGGCGCTCGAGTTTAAGCACAAGTTGGATTGTTTTATCATTACCAGACGATCAAGTAAGCATTATCATTTGATATATATGTTTTTATCCAGATGCATTAATTCGATGCTTTTAAAATTATAAGTTGCGACCAACATTGAACAAGATTGTCTTTACTTTATTTTATAAAAATAGCCATTATTAGAGAAATTTTCAAAGAAAAGGACTTTTGGTATATTAAACAAATAATTCAACACTATTTATAACTAAATAAATAAGTCATGACTATCCTCTATCTTGGTTTGGTTTTATATTCATCACATGCCTTCGAACATGATCACTGGCTTATGTTAGTAAATAACATATAGTTGGAAATTCACAAACATGAGCAAAATTATTGTCACTTTCATTCGCATATAAATCAAGTAATTGTATATGATGCACTTATTTTTCATACCAATTCCACTGCTTTGCTCATCACTATTTCAGCAGTCGCTCAAAATTTATCATGCAACACAAATATTCTGAAATGCTTTCAACATCAGTCAATGGTCACAGCTACATTCTCCATTTTAATTTGTATTATTTACTGATTTCATTCTTCATTTCAGCAGAAAAAGTATACCAAGACAATTGTAGCAGTGACTATTCCAGTCTTAAATTAGCATTTGTTGTCAAAAACGAATGTCTAATTTATGACTGTAACGGTTTAGAATCTTTTGTGTCAGAATCTGATTTGGAAAGTGATAAGAATCCAAAATCAAGTGTTTTAATTGATTTTGATTTTGAAAAAAATTTTGAATGTACAGTGTGTAATAAAAAGTTTTCCTCAAAGGGCAATCTAAATAAACACTCTGTAATACACACAGGTAAATCAAATTTCCTTTATATTTTTATATTGATATTTTGAAGGTTGTATGTTTTCGTAAAACTTTTGTGTTTTAGGTAAGAAAAATTTTGAATGTACAGTGTGCAATAAAAAATTTTCCTCAAAGAGCAATTTGAATAATCACTTTGTAATTCATACACGTAAATCAAATTTCCTTTATATTTTTTATTGATATTTCGAAGGTTGTATGTTTTCGTAAAACTTTTGTGTTTTAGGTGAGGAAAATTTTGAATGTTCTGTGTGTAATAAAAAATTCTCCAGAAAGAGCAATTTGAATGAACACTTTGTAATACACACAGGTAAATCAAATTTACTTGATATTTTTTTATTGATATTTCGAAGGTTGTACGTTTTCGTAAAACTTTTGTGTTTTAGGTGAGAAAAACTTTGAATGTACAGTGTGCAATAAAAAATTTTCCTCAAAGAGCACTTTGAATAAACACTCTGTAATACACACAGGTAAATCAAGTTTCCTTTATATTTTTTTATTGATATTTCGAAGGTTGTATGTTTTCGTAAAACTTTTGTGTTTTAGGTGAGAAAAATTTTGAATGTACAGTGTGCAATAAAAAATTTTCCAGAAAGAGGTATTTGAATGAACACTTTTTAATACACACAGGTAA
The DNA here is from genome assembly GCA_009617725.1 of Hydropsyche tenuis. Taxonomy (NCBI): domain Eukaryota; kingdom Metazoa; phylum Arthropoda; class Insecta; order Trichoptera; family Hydropsychidae; genus Hydropsyche; species Hydropsyche tenuis. Next base: position 30,147 of record VTON01000135.1, read on the forward strand.
ATCAAATTTCTTTCATATTTTTTTATTGATATTTCGAAGGTTGTATGTTTTCGTAAAACGTTTGTGTTTTAGGTGAGAAAAATTTTGAATGTGATATTTGTGGTAAATCGTATTTTAAAAAATATTCTCTGACAAAACACATGAAAATTCACATTACTACCTGACTGCACAAATGTGATTATTGCGAAAATAATTTTATTCAAAACTGCTATTTAAAGCGTCACCTCAAAATGCATTCATGATCAAATAATTGCTATAAAATGTTAATATAACTGAATATTAAATTTTATTTTAACTGTAAGCCAGTTTCTTTAAAGTGATTGTAGCATTGTGTTCCTATACTTCTTTTGTTTTTTTTTCATTTGTCATTTTGACATTTACTAAATTAACTATACAGTAAAACCTAGATTATCCGGACTAAGCGGGGGTCGTGATGGTCCGGATTGTGAAAAATCCGGATAGTAAAAAAAATTTAACTGAAATTGTGTATTCAAAAAAATTTATCGGTAAAGAACAACATTAGCTTAGGAGCGTTGGCACCCGAGAAACACGTACATGCACCAATACTCATTCGCAGTTTGACAGTTGGTTGAAAACTTTTACGATAGATACTTAAAAATATTTTCGATCTGAATACCTGATTGAATAAGATACGTTCAGTACCTATATGTGACGCAAAAAACGCTAACCTAACCTAATCTAAACACGCGTTTAGTAATCAATACGTTCAGACTTTTGACTGTGAGACATGCAGCATTAAATAAGTGCGTTTACTTTTCTCCGACTGAGAAATGCGGCGTTTGGCCCAACCCCCACGTTCAGTTTTTCTATAAGAAAAGTGGAACTAAACACGTCGTTTTTTTTGCTGCTGCGGTGATCGGTCGTAAGGTGGAGGAGGAGCGCCGTAGAAGGGGCAGGGGTGGCATTGGCCCTTCGTAGCTCATTGCGCAGGGAGGGTTGTGGGGTGGTGGTTTTCGGTTCGTAGTTTGTAGTGCTAACTAACTAACAACCTAACAATCTAACAATTTTATTGAAAAAAGTACCGAGGAAAAAAACGCTATTACCTATGAAAATTAATCTTCCAAAATTTAAATTGATAAAAACCTTCACAATAAGAAGCTCTCGATTTGGGGTGTGTTTAGTTTGGTAGGTGTGGCCAGGCCGTTACCCCTTCGCCTCTTTGGGCGAATGTCCCTCTCTGAGCGTCTGTGATTGCCCCACATCTAGACGTTGTTGCTGATCAGTAGTCCCTGGGTGTGGTGTAGTATGGTTTGGCGATAGAAGAGGTTTTTTAGTGGGTATACGTCTGGGTCCTCTTCCCAGTTAGGAACCCACACTACTGTCGGACTCGTGCCTGGCGGCGTCTATAAAAGATTTTTCCTCTCGGGCAAAAAAAAAAAAAAAAAACACGTCGTTTAGCATAGCGTAGTTTACTTCAAATTGACGTTGCAAACGTCGGAATACTTTCAACCAACTGTCAAACTGCGAATGAGTATTGGAGCATGTACGTGTATAAACATGTTTCTGAGGTGCCAACTTAAATTCGTATGTATGCCAAAGATTACCTTTACCAATAAATAATTACTACCTCCCCTCCAGGTTTACAAAACTATAATGGCGCCTCTCACACTCATAAAAGCATCCTATCAAATTTTTTTCTGCAACAATATGTCTATATTTACCCTTAATTCGCAATAAAATAATTTCCGGTAATTTTTTCAATTTACTGACAATTACCGGTAACACATTTTGGCATATTTTGATCGGTTAACCAGAATTGCAAGTCCTAACTGTGACCTAAATACATTGTCCCTTTTTATAAATTACTTATAAACTGTCACTTTTGTTAAACTCAAAATTAAATTCCTCCAGCCTCGTTCTGGAGATGATTTAATATAGTATAATTGTGTATTATTAGTCTGTATACGAATATTCAAATCGATCGAAGGTGTGGTATTTGAGATCAAAGCCGATCTTTTTTTCGTCATATTAAAAGAACAAACCTCTCCTCAAGAAAGTTCATAAAAAGCTAGAAATGAAAAAAAGGACAAAAGGTTTTTACAAATAAAAAAAAGGAAATTCTATCAAACTTGTCTTCAAAATAAATCCATACATGAAACAAAACTAATTAAATTCTCTTCTGCTAATCTAATTCAGTTTAAAAATTTTCTATTATAAATATACATTTTTTTTACTTTTAACTTTAGATGACAATATTTAAGACAGTGACTACACGAACACATTTCAATTTTGTTAAAAAAAGAGGCATTGGGAATTGATAATAGATGAACATTATTGCACTTCACATGCCCGAGTGCATCCGAAACGTTAACCATTCCTTTTCACAGATAAAAACCGACGTCTCACGGAAACGATTCCCGAACGTGAAGCATCGCGTGCAGTCCGACACAATCCATACAAGAAAAACCATCAGGTTACACATCACACAACGGAGAACGTCCGTTACGAAATCACGGCGTGGCAAAAGTACGAAAAAGAAACCGACGCGAAGAAAGTAAATCGAATGAATATTGCGAGATCAGCGACAATTTCACAAGCATGCTCGATAAAAACTATTTTAGAATATATTGCTAAGCGTAACTGCATAATTTTTATGCACCGCGTGGAGAATATATGTCGGTATAATACGTGGTCTGCAACGAGTGTAATAAAAATTAAGATTTTATACTTTGTAAGTACGGCTGTTTTATATTTAAAAAAAAAATCAGTCAACAATGAAAAAGTACGCCATACTTGAAACGACAATCATATGAACAATAAATAATAATATAGATGATTTTAAATAATCATATCCAAACAAAAATTAAAATCCCTAACGAGCGCTTCGATCGAGTCAAACGAAGTTTGGTACAAGTCAAAAAAAATCATAATTAAAATTAAATATGAGCTACAAAGTGTAGTTAAGGTACAATAGAAAAAAAAATAAAACAAAAGTAATTCCTAAATCTAAGTTATATCCCTAAATATATAACATAAGTAATCCGGGACGCTTTGAAAGCTTACGTCCTCTAAGATCGCAACGTTTTAGATAGTGTCTGACCTCTCACGGTTTTGCTTGAAATGATCCGCAAACGAAACAAAAAACTATTCGTACTTTAAATTAATGTATATGTACAGACCGTATATATATATTACATTTTTTTTTAAATTATTCATCTGAATTCGTTAAAAAAATATAAACATTTCGCTTCAACTTACTTAATTATATAATCTAGTTTGAAATATATTATCCACTCTAATTGCATGCGTGGATTCGGCTTACCCTGTACATATGTGATTATAGACGCGTATAAAAACAATCAATTTTTTTTAAATATATATGACGATTCAGAACTGAAAACACACCGATTCGGAGAAGTCCTCTCGATTCTTCATAAAAGCCGATTGGAAACGTGATAAAAAATTTGTACTACTTAAGTTAAATCGAACGACAATTATACCGCATCCCGAATCGTCTGCGTGTGAATTTCGTCCGTCGTTTCGTACGCATCAAGAAGTACACAACTGTCCAAAACGTGCGATATGGCGACAACGCATACTGAATAACCCGAAATACTTAAAAATTCCACTTAAACAGCTAAAATTAGTCAAAATAATGTCTCTCTATGTTTTCACTTCCGTTCTTGTCGCGTCATCTTCAGTCTTCTCCTCTTGGCTTTCCGACGATATGCACTTCTTTTCGTTGACTTCGCTCACGGATTTCATCTCCACATCTTCGGCAGCCGCTTTGACTGTTTTGCCGGGTTCGGCCTCTCCGTTTCCGTTCGATAAACTTTCTTCTTCTCTCTTGTTTTCGGTGACTGGCGCGTTGCTTTCTGTGGCTTCTTTTTCGGCAGGCTTTTCTTTCGTTTCGGCCTCGGTTTTTTTCTCTTCTGTTGATTCTGCACTTTCTGCACTATCTATTTTCAACCTCTTAGCTTCAGGTTCTTCGCTTTCTGCCCTTTTCGACTTTTGGCTTGACGGTGTCTCCGCGTCTTCTGCAAAATTAAATAAAACTGTTAAAATTCTATACTGGAATGAGTATTATTAACAAACATGCATTTAATAACGTCTACAAAAATGTTAAAAAAAAATGCACACATTTGCAAACAAGCACAAAACTAATATTCGTAATGAGGATGAAAAGGTTTTAACACTTTTTAAATGATTCAATTATTATGATTATGGAAACTACTCAAATATGAAAAATTGTACTTCTTGCATTCACACCTGCACAAACAAATCGCTCGTTATCAAATCATACAGATTTGTATCCAATGTAAAGCACGATCTACACTATTTTGAAATTCAGTAACGTTTCCTTTTAGAAAAACTCAACGAAAAGGTTGTGCAAATGCCGCATGTCACAATCAAAAGTCTGGACATAATTATTATTGAAAATTTATTTAGGTAAACTTAATATTTTGAAATTTTATAACCTTTTAGTATAATCAAACGTAAAAGGACGAACAAAAACCGCATATCTTATTCAGAAACTAAACGTATTTATAGAAATCGTCATTACAAGCATAAAAACATTATTATGAATTTCGACAGTGTAGACACGTTTTACAATTTCACTGTAAAATAGAGATTCGCATGCACCCAGTGAGCCATATTGTGCCCGTAAACGCAAGTACCAAAAAAAAATCAATCAACAAAAATGCTATTATTGATAATGATTTGAAAACAAAACAAAAACATTGACAAATATACTGAAGCAAGCGTTTAATTGAAACATACATACGGTTGCCACCTGTTTTATTTTCAGCAGACGCTTCGGCTTTGGACTCTGCATCTTCGGCAACTTGCGATTCCTTCACAGTGGCCAAAGCGCCGTTCGGTTTCTGCAAATGTTGACGAGTCAAAAATATAATAAACATCGAATATTTTCACACAAATTTATTTAAAAAAAAAAAACCATACGTTTTTTGCAGTTTTTGTTGACCGCGACGATTCCGTCGACGAAGCCGAACCTTTTCTTCCCCTCTTCAAAGCGGTCTTCTTTTGCGGTTTGTCGTCTTTCTTTGCGTCCTGATTTTAAAATCGATTTTTAATCATTTGAAAAAACTTCTAAAAAAAAAAAAAAACTTTTCCTTACCTCTTCCGGAGCTTCGTCAACGTCCATCTTTTCCGGTTCAGCCTTTTCGGCCATTTCGACGTCGGCTTGATCACTTTGTGAAGGCAATTCGTTATCGTTTGTAGAGTCGGCATCTATCTGCTGCTTTTCTTCGCCTTCTCCAGAGGTTTTAGCAGTGGCATCGGATTTAGATTTTGGTGCCGTGGAAGCTGTTATTGGTTTCGGCAAAACTTCTTTGGCGTCTTCGAGCGATTTCTAATTAAAAAGATTTATTATTTAAAAGTTACAATTATTATTTTTTACACACAGACTAGATTCAAGTGACAATTACCACGAGAAGAACGGTATGTTGACCTCCAGCACCGACATTTGTGACGAACCGTCCTTCTAATTGTTTGGAACGGACGAGCTTGGGTTCGTTTTCATCGTCTTCTTTACCAGTGCCCAATTGTCCAGACGAACCCATTCCCCAAGCATATACGTCTCCTAATAAAAGTCGGCGTTTTTTATTTTTCCCAAATGAAAAACGTATTAAACTACTATTAACACATCTAAATAAATACCATTATCTACGACAGCAAATGACGATGAAGAAGCACATGAGATTTGAACACATTTTTTCCCTTCGAGAATCGGAACTGGAGTTAGATCTGTGGCATCTTCACAATTTTCTCCGAGACCTAATCTGTAATAGTGATGAAAGAATATAAATACAGTACTCTCAATAATTTGGTTAACGAAAAAACACAGATATACCATACAATACAAACGAGCCTTTTTTGAAAGTGATTATTTATATTATCTTTTAGTCCATTTTTGGACAGAAAAGATAATGTACGTTTTAGTTAAATATCATCTACATAATTCAAATATTATAGATATCACCTTTTTTATACATTATAATTTTCATAATATCTTATTATTGAAAATGGTTTAAGTCCATTTGTAGCTAAAAAAAGATTATTTTCTTAAATATTTTGCATAATAAACTTTAACAAGTTGGCAATTAATTTTTTTATGTGAATTGATTAACATGTGCCAATATTTTTATATTTATGTTAATGCAAATCTTTAAAACATCTCACAATATAAACAAATGGACTTATATCACTTCCAAAAACAAAAGCTCATATTTCAATGTAAGTAATGCACTCAAACACGTAAGGAGAAATAAGATTTTCAAAGAAAATATAAAGACTTTTGTCAAAATCAGTTCGTGGCGCATATGACGATCAGTTTCTCGAAAATTAGACTTTTTCGGGTCGTGAATACTCAAACGAAAATTACAGCACATTATTATATCACGCCGTTAGTCGTATCAGCGACAATACAATTCAATTGAATACATTTTTTTTAAGCACAAATAATCCCCAAACCAGATGATTCACAGCAAATAATCGAGAGTATACTGTATTATCACATACCTTCCATATTCCCGACGTCCAATAACGTAGCAAGTTCCTTCAGAATCCAAAGCGAGCGAGTGGTGTGGCCCACCGGTAATTCTCGACCAATTCTTATCTTTCAAAGCGGCAAAAGCTTCACTCACAACAGGAGTAAACACTGTTCCTGGTTCTCCTTTACGAACGCCTTGAAAGAAAACACGAAAAAACCATCAAAACTGCTACAAACATCAAAAAAGACAACACTGACACAAAAATATACCGATTTGCTGATAGTTGTTCAAGCCCCATACGTAAATATCGCCTTTGGTCGCTTCCCGAGCGAACGTACAATGTGTCCCAGCCCACAACATATCAAAGTCGATTTTGTTCTTGGGCCGAAAATTGAGCGGCGTGGGGATCAACAGTGGATCTGAAACCGAATTATTTTAGATTATTTTCGTCATATCAAAAAAAAACGATCGTAACACAACTCACTTAATCCTAATCGGCTGTTACGGTCACAAGACCTAGCGGTAACTCTTCCCAACTGTCCCTGTTCGGCACAACCGCATGTGAATATCTGAAATAATAAAAAAGCGCGATAGAACTAACCTTTGACATATCTTATACAAGTTTTTCATCCCAATTATATGTTTTCAGCTTCGAACCAAATATTTTCCATTTTAAATAAAATATTTTTAATTTCAAATTAATATAGTTTATAACATTTAAAGTAATATTTTTGGATGATTAAATACATTAGGGCTGTTTGTTCTTGAACCTGAATTGTAAAACAATTTGTCTTCATCTGCGTAAAAATGTCGGAAACAAACTTGGCATTTGACTTATTGTCAGTATTCACAAGTCTTAAATTTTCAAGTTGATTCAATTATGTAGTACATATGTAATTGTGAAAAATTAATTCCAGGTATGTAAGGATGTATAAAATCGCTTACTGATACTATAAATGTGAATGATAATAGAAAAAAGATATTTTTAAGACAACGACTTAAAATGGAAAATATTTATTTTGAAATAAAAAATATTTCATATAAAATGGAGAATATTTAATTTGAAATGGAGAATAATTATTTTGATATGGAAAATATTTAGTTTGAAGTGTAAAACCTATACTACAATAACAGACTCAAAAATAATTTATTTAAAATGGAGAATATTTAATCTGAAATGGAGAATGTTCAATTTTAAATGAAAAATATTTAGTTTGAAGTGTGAAACTGTATTACAATAACAAAATCAAAAATAATTTCATTTAAAATGAAGAATATTTAAATTGAAATGTAGAATATTCAATTTGAAATGGAAAATATTCATTTTAAAGAGGAAAACATTAAGTTGAAAGAATAAAACTTGTATTACAACAAACACACACCTGTCCTAAATCGGTCAACATGGCTAGATGGTCTCCGCCTGATGCAATTTGAACGACTTTATATCCGTGCAACATTTCCACCGGATTCCGTTCGTTCCCTTTCGGAGTCAGGCCCATATTTCCGTGAGAATCCTGCAAAACCAACACCGACAATGAACAACGGTCGAAAAAACCACAAATTTCATCCCCAAATCAACCGACGATTACCCTGAACGACCCCCAGGCGTACACTTGGCCGGACTCGAGGAGCGCGGCAGTGTGGCTGTCTCCGGCGGACACTCGCACCGCTTTGCCGGGCAGCTTCACCTTTCCCGGCACCCACTCGTTGGCGTTGGCATTTGTGGTGTCTCGGCCGAGCGCGCCCTCGTCGTTGCATCCGAACGTCCACACCTGAAAGGCGGAGTTATTCATTTAGAACGTGAAACATGAAGGACAGAGAGTAAAAGAAGGATGGGTTGCTTACGTTGCCGTTTTTATCGACGCAGACTGTGTGCATTCCTCCGGCGCAAATGTCGATCATGGCGTTTCCTAGTAAAGGTACGATTGTGAATCTGAAAATAAAAATAGTTTATTCGTATATGAGAGAAATTATGGATCGGGATCAGTACTTTCTCGATAGACTAGGCCGGCGCACATATGCAAATTGTCAGATGTCAAATTGTGAATTTGCAGGCAAAGTGTAAGGAGGTTGTACACTATTTTGAAATCCTAAAATGTTTACTTTGACTTTCTTTTTAGAAAAACTGAACGTATTTGGTGAATATTGCATGTCTCGGTCAAAAATCTGAACATATTTATGTTACTTTTGACTTATACAAGTTCACTCACATGCACAAGAATCCCTAGACATCGAATCGTGAATTTTTAATCAAAAAGTAAAGTATGTGTACACTATTTTGAAATCCTATAACATTTACTTTGACTTTCTTTTTAAAAAAACAGAATATATTGAGCAAATTTTGCATACCCGGTCAAAAGTCCCAACATATTTACGGTACGTTCGACCTATACTGGCTCACCCAACAAATCGCAAGCTGACAATCGCTGAATTACATGAAAATCGTAAAGCACGCCTACGCCAAACAAAAACAAAGGTCGCATTTCTCAGCCAGAATCTCTAAACACATTTATTCAAATCATTATAAGTATAATAATAGAACTTTAACATAGCGCAAGTGCATCTTACGATCCCACAGCGATATGTATGCATCAATCTGCACCAGTCTAACGGGAAAGTACTGCAGTATTCAACACGAGATTCAATTTACCTGCATTTTTCTAAATAGTCTTCCCCGAGTCCCAGCTGGCCGACGTCGCCCTGACCGCAGGTGAGGACTTCGCATAGTTGAGACGGAACGGGCACTCCTTGAGCTATAAAGGCCGGAGGAGCTGAACAGAAGAAGGTATTTACAATTTACCAATATATGACTAAAATTTTACATAAGAAACGCAAAGTTTACCATTTTTCTTTTTAATTTTGGACGGGCCTGCAGCAGCAGTTTTGGCTTCCGCTTTGGAGGCCGCGGCGCGTTTTACTCCCCTAGCGGCCGGCATGTCGATAAATCTAAAACGAATACAATTTAATTTCGATAAATAGATAAAAAAAAATATATATATATATTATAAATTGTGTGGATTTTGCAATTTCCAGATATTTGTATCTGTTTAATTTTATGTCGATTGCGAATGAGAATGAAAACTTAACGCTTGACGTAGATTAGATTATAAATAATCCATCTCGACTTATTGAATAATAATAACGACAAAACGTTAGATAAACGTGTTGTACGATTTGTAAACATAAATAGTTTTCAATATGTAAACACGTTAAGAATACATAAAAGTTTTATCGGATCGAAACGACGATGAAGATTTATATCTAATTTGTTATCAATGGAGTATACATAATTTAAAGTATTTCTCTAGAGCAAGTTGGATGTTTGTATTGGTTTTATGGTTTAAGTCTTGTTGATTCGTGAGATGAAATCAGTAATTAGTTAGACTGCAAAATCAAAAATGATTATTGAATGATAAAAATAACAATAATTCCCAGTATAATAATAAGCATATGATAATAAAGATAATAATAAGTATAGGTAAAGAAGAAAAAACAGGTACACAATGAGTATATAAGTATAATAATAAAATAATAATGGGTATAATTCTTCTTTAGTACTAGCTGTAAGATGATATTTTATTTACAGTTTACTTTGTATGACAAGTAACGAATTACAAAATACATTTACACATAAACGTTATTGCTTTATTATTTTCCTAAGAGATTTAATTGTTCATAGAAAAAATATACATTATGCTTTGAAACAAATTATAAATGCATTAAAATAATAAACACATTATTTTTTTAATACACACAAATTTTATTAAATGCATTCATTTCATGAATTCCACATTTAAATTGTCCCGTTTTCATAAACGACGACTTTAATATTTCTTTTTAAATGTCCCGAGTCCGATTACAAAAAGATAGTCACCTCAACGATACACATAAAACGGTTAATTGAATTAAACAGTACTGGTTATTAGTAAACAGTATAAGGTTTCAATTTTTATTGCGTTCTATCACTGGACCAAATATTGGTCACTAACCCATATGTGATTATTTACGTGAAGGAAACTCTAAAGTATAATTATACAAAAAATAATCTATGTCTGTATCGTAAGCTTCGAGTATTAACACTTTACGGACCGCAAACGTGAATGTCATGTTCTCGGATACGCTCAACTTTGCTGTTCGAAAAAACCATGATTTTTTACTTAGGCATCGAAACTTTTAAAATCTAATTGATGAATTGATCTTGAATTAAAACTATGTGATGTTCTTACTTTTGTAAATTGTAATAATAAAAGAATTTACGATACTACGAAATCGAACCGTTACGAATAAGTATATTTATGAATATTTATATGTATTTTTTCAACGTTTATTTATGCAAAATGATATTGTAGTTTATTAGCGACACTCATAAGCAAAATATAAAACGAATATGCCAGGGGATTCTAAACATTTTTTATTATTATTTTCCATGTAATTATTTGAACGTATTTCTATATTAAATTAATTAAAAAAAAAATGTTTATTTTTATTTACCCGTAAACACGTTCACAATGAATAATTTCTGAGTTTCGTAAAAATCAATAAATTGATAATAAAGTTACAACAATTTTAAGTAAGTTGCGCAAAAGAATATTTTTTGTAAAAACGTGCCGTCGTTAACGTAAGTCCAGCAGTCATTACTCCCGTTGGTAAAGTGTTAAGTTATAGGTGCTAAAATTTTTAGGTAAGTCGTTAAAGATAGGGCAGGATATTAAAGAAAAAAAATAAGTGTACTGGTTCCGGATAAACAAAGACAATATTCTACTAATTTGAAAAGACAAAGTACAAATCTAAAATGTACCGCTTACATCTCGCAACTTACCTAGACGAGTGACCTGAAAAGTAATACTGTTTTGGTAAATCCAGAACGGACAGTCATCTCGGTCTCGGATTCTCCGATGTTCGATTACTCTGACAAAACGCAATACTCAACGCAGTTTATAATAACCCACGATCCGCACCGACATCGCGAAAACCGCGAAAAGGTCACCTCTCGGACGGGTCGCGCTCCGTTATCAAAACGCGAACTCGCGACACACGGTCCGCGCATGCGTATACGTATACGCTCTGCGTGCGAATTGCGTTTTGTCATCGTACCGGCCAACCACACAGATACCCGAGACAGAGAACTCTGGGCGAAGAAAAGGTGATACAGAACCCGAGATAGAGGGGACGAGGCGGAGAAAAGGCAACAGGGAAAACGAGGCGGAAGAAAAGCAATAGAGAAGACGAGACAGAGGAAACGAGGCGGAGGAAAAGCAATAGAGAATCCGAGACGGAGGAAAAGTAAACGGGCGCGAACCGGGCAATCGTGCAGATACTCGAGACAGAGAACTCCGGGTAGAGGAAAAGCAATAGAGAATCGAGACAGAGGAAAAGTAAACAGGCGCGAACCGGGCAGCGGCCATACCGCTTGGAGGTTATGTCGGCCGGCGGCGAAGTGGGGTGGGGGATGGGGGCTCACCTGGGGGGCGGAGCGCTGTCTGTTGCTGGGAGAGGGCGCGGCGGGGGGCGGAGCGCGGGGGCGGCGGGGGGCTCCGGGGGCGAAGGCGAGACGAGACGTACGCGCTTAGCGCCGGCGTCAGCGGCCAATTGCGGCCGAGGCGCGACACAAGGCGGCCAGCTCGGGACGCGTTCCCGCCCAAATTAAAAAAGGGCGTTTTTCAGCTTTTGGCGGATTTGTGATGTTTTGTTTTAGTTAGAGTAATGTTGGAGTGTGTCCGATGCGATGTTTCGATTTTTTATGTGTGCTCGTACGTTTTTTTTAAAGATTTTTTTTGGGGTGGTTGGAAATTGAGATGGTCGTGTTTTTGGCTTTTGGCTATTTAGTATTAGTCAGGTGAACGTTGAATTATGTCGGATGCGATGTTTCGATTTTTTATGTGTGCTCATAAGTTTTTTTTACGATTTTTTTGGGGTGGTCGGAAATTGAGATGGTTGTTTTTTTGGCTTTTGGCGAATTTAGTATTAGTCAGATGAACGTTGAATTATGTCGGATGCGATATTTCGATTTTTTATGTAGACCAATAACTTTTTTATGGTGGCCAGAAGCTAACTCACACGAAGCAAACGCACACGAAGTAAACTCACAGGAAGCAAGCTCACACGAAGCGAGCTCACACGAAGCGAGCTCACACGAAGCAAGCTCACATGCTTTCGAAAATTTTCGTATCATTTAACAAGAAATGTTACTTTGGTACTGACAAAATATTATGGACTTATACTATTACGTCTAACCTGAAATTCTTTCAACACAAAAACGCATTTTGGTGCTTTCAGTTTCGTGTTAAACGTTTTTCACTTTAATTTGAAAATTTGAAAATTTTCGAAAGCATGTGAGCTTGCTTCGTGTGAGCTCGCTTCGTGTGAGCTTGCTTCCTGTGAGTTTACTTCGTGTGTGTTTATTTCGAGTGCGTTAGCTACCCCTAACCGCCAGCGTAACGTGCGCTAGCGTCATGTGCGCCAATGTGATTTGAGCAAACGTCTAATCACCATTACCAATAGCTATAATTTTTAAGTTTTAAGTTTTGCAACCTGAACAGAGGTGTCAAATCGTCGAGTTCACCTTCGTTATCTTTTCGAGTGTATTTTTTAGTCGGTATGTATTTTTATTATCGCACCATTTTGATATATTATACGTAACTTCACCAGACTTTCTTCAATGAGATGGATTATCCTATTTTGATAACCTTGTTTTCCTTAAAATTTCAATCCTATGTCCTCTTCTTTGATATTTATCTCATTTTACGCTGTTTTCAATTGTGTATATTTAATTGCATATCAATAAAAAATGAAAAAAAAATTCGCCTGAGGCAATAATCCTTAGTAGGTACTTTTGATAATATAGCCTATAATTATTTTTTTGAGATTAGCACTTAATTTTAGAAGTATTTTCTGATCTATTAGTTTTAACCGATTCGTTTTTCGACAGTAACTTCCCATAAACATTTTCAAAATCTGAACACCTCAATATACGTATAATAATCTACTTCGTTCACAGTTTCAGCTTCTCGAAGATGGCCGGACTCACGGATGACGAAGCCGTCTCCCTGTGCAAGGAACCCGACTCTTCCACCAAAGTAAAAAAACATCCCCGAAATTCGATTAGCCCAACTTACTTTCTCTCTTTGAAACTGCGACACTTTTAGGATTTCATATTTCAACAAACCATGTATAGGATCAAAGATCCGAGGAAGAGTCTGCCGTTTTACACCGAAGTCTTAGGAATGAACCTTTTGAAAAAGCTAGATTTTCCCGAAATGAAGTTTTCATTGTATTTCATGGGATTCGAGAACAAATCTGATATTCCGACCGATCCCGCGGAGCGTACCCAATGGACTTTCAGTCGTAAAGCAACATTGGAATTGACTCAGTAATCTAATTTTTAATAAAATATTATAACACTATAATACGTATGGTTAATAATGTTTTTTTTTTCAGTAACTGGGGTACTGAAAACGATAACACAGTTTATCATACTGGAAATTCAGATCCGAGGGGCTACGGTCACATAGGTCTTATGGTTCCAGACGTGACGGCAGCCTGCGATAGGTATTCGACGAGTTAAATGGTTTTTATTCATGTCCTCATAATCTCAATACTTTATTGTACATTTTAGATTTGAAAAACTAGGCGTCGAGTTTGTCAAAAAGCCTTTAGATGGAAAAATGAAAGGTATCGCTTTCATTAAAGACCCCGACGGTTATTGGATTGAAATTTTCAATGCTGGAAAGGTCGCTGAATTAATAAAATAATAAGTTGTTCATTTCGAAGAGTCAAGTCGGTTATTTAGAGTAAATGAAAATCATCGTTATCAAATTTTTTATATATTTTTTGAAGAAATTTATAATCGGTATACATACACATTAAATTTTGTGAAACAAAATAAAAAAAATTGGCCGATTCACATTATCTATTATTAAGAGTTGAGAAATTTTGTGCTTTGAACGTTGTATAAAATAATTCTATGAAAATTATCAACGTTAATCTTCAATGATCGATATTTTTATAAATAAAGTACTCAATGAAAGATAAATATTGTTTCTTATTTTATTTTTTACACAAACATGATTAATGTATCCTCTCCCCAAATAAGCTCAAATCATTTGTAGAATTAACACAAATACAATATATGATTTATCCTAAAAAAATATTTATTCCGATAATGATAAGCAATTATATGTAAAATTACTACTTTACCAATAAGTGAGTCGTTTATATATTAACACAAAAATAATAATATTCATATATATGTTTAAATGCTATTTAAAATGTGATTAGACAAATATTCGTTACACAAAGAATATATATGTATATATTATTTTAAAATATGTCAACGCTGTTCAACATTTCAATGGTCCAATATTTTTTCAGCGTACTGAAATATATAATGTTTTCACAAGTCTGTAATTTGAAGTTGTACAGCGCTGATATAAATTATATATGAACACATTCACACACGACAACAAAAGCGTAATTAGTTTTGGATTTTTGAAATTTGTTCTGTTGATCGTGTGTGTGAATATGGTCATTCTTATGCATTTTGAAAATCAGCTGAATTCAGGGCTCAATGAATTCGAAAAGTTGAAGGTGCGTACATTTGAATTTTATGTTATTGTACGAATTTATGTGTTGAATCAATGTTTCATATTTAACGAGCCGTTTTGTAAAGCTAACGTAGTTAACTTATGAACTGATATACCCTGTAGATTATACGTACAGTGGCTCAAAATAGTATTGGGTTACTTTGATTTTTTGAACTTAATGCGTTTATAAATAATGATTTGTAAATGTTCAATATATGTACATTTACTATTGTTATAATATGATTAAGATGAACTTTTTATTGAGAATAGAAAAATAATTTTCTAAAAACAGTTTTAGTTTTTTATGATTTTGTTTTACAAAAATTATTCAAATAATTTTTTTTACCATTAATATATAATATAAATAAGAAAAATTAAGTGCCCTTTTATTACTTTGAGTCAATATATGTATTATTGTATTTATAATATTTACGATGTCGCGCATTCAACTTTTTCCACCATAGATTTTCAAAATGAATTCTTCAATATTTACAACATTTAAAAGAATTTACATTTTTTTTTAAATATAAAATTCACCAATATTCGATAACGTTAAAACTAATAAATATATGTATTGACATTTTCACATCTTTTACAATAGATTTAACAGATATATAATTTTGGATACACTTTCATAAACCTATGTACACAATATACACGTTAAATCTAAATTTGTCTTCAACAAAAAATATTTTCTCTTTTATATATTTTAACATCAAATTTTAAGTATGACAAATAGTTATAGAAGTCATATATGAGATATTGAATCAACTGTCACAAATTATCTAACGACGAATCAACATTTTCAATTTTTCAGTGATAATTCTTCTCATATCTTTTGGAAGAAAAATATGGGTTTCTAAATATCTAAATGATTTATAATAATTAGAATATTAACGAATATTGTTGAATCGCTTATCTTGAATGATGAAATTCCGTCGGACTACCAGAACTCCATATAGAAGGTAAGCTACAAATAGTTAATGTTTTGACAGTTCATCCATAATCTCTTATTCAATAAATTATTTTATAATAGTCTAATCATGTGAATTTATTGTATTAGAGCACAGTTTCATTGGTGCATGTTCTCGGTCCATTTACAAGTGAATATCTGTTCGAACCGCCATTCTTTCTCGTTGTAACAGTTCCTCTGACAAATAGTTCCTTGAAAGTTTCTCTGAACTGTCTCGACATGCCACAATATATAGCAAAATTAATAGGATAGGAGACGATGATGAAAAAGTTAGTGATAAGAATGAGCACATTGGCTATGTTGTAGTTGAGTATCTCCGTGATGGAACTGGAGATGATGTGGAGTATAGTGACAACGGCCACCGGTATCTCAACGAGCAGGAATACAGTGACTACTACGATTAGCATCAGTGTGGTGCAGTTTGAGTCTCTAAGCTTCTTGCATTCTGACTTTCTGTTTTCTTTGAATAGTCTTTGGCGCTTCATCTGAGCCTCCCTTAGAGCTTTGAACAAGAGAACGTTCAGAACAACTAGGGATACGCATGGCAGCAGATTAACGAATATCACTCTAAACGTGTAGTATGTGGTGAAGTAGACGTCCATGGTGATGTAATTCGTTACCCAGTCGGCTATTTTAGATTGGCATACGTTTTCTTCTCGACCATTCCATGCTATGCGTATACTGATATAGTTTCTGTCGAAGAATCTGGGCAGTTGGTGGAGTACAGCCATCAAAGCTATGTATATGAGGCACTTGATCACCCTCGGCATCGTGCACCTGAAAATCATAAATCAATCGATTAATTTCATATCTATCATCAACATGTAATGGTATAGAAAGGAAAGAGTATTTAGATAGTATTCTTGGTAGTTTTTCATAAGTTAAAAAAAAATCTCTGTTAAAAAAGTTATTAGTCATTTAAAAACGGGTAGACCAAAACTTTTTTCAATTTTTAAAACTGAATTTATATAATTAAAAAATAATGGGACTGGGGGTACAAATTCTTTTTACGGTGGCCAGACGTTAGTGCACAGTGTAATTATTACCATTTTGATAAAATCATTTACTTATGCATCCAAGACTTTTTATAGTCCAGATCAACGATGAGGAACCTTTTTTTCGAATTAAACGAATATGTTTTCATACGAAAAAAAGGTTCGAAGCTTGTTTCGATGAAAAAAAAAATGATTTGAACATTCAAAAAGGTATTTTTTTTTTAAAACATAAATTATAATAATTTACGTTTCGTCTCGAAGTGGCAAGTTTATACAATGGCGAGTTTTTGTGCACCTTCCGGTTCGTTTCGCAGCGAGAAATTTATTTGAGCGTAGTTAATTAATTATGCTTTATTTATATGAGCAAGCCAAACAACCAAAGGCAACTATTATACCATTTGAACAAAATTCAGTTATTATATTGTATTTATGATTTTATTAAAGAAATACATGGTGTGACAACTTTGATCGCAAAATTTATCTATAAAAACTGAATCTTTAGAACTATGCATAGAGAATATGTGATCTTATTTTAAAAAGGATGTTTTATGCACTAATTTTAACGATGTTATCATTTATGGCACAAATTCTGGAACGAATTTCGCAGAACACTTTTGAGTTACTTGTCGATTTAGGTTGAACATCAGCAAAAACATCTTCCTATTTTTATCGAAAAACAGTCAAATACCGCAAAGTATTGAATCAGATGTATTAAAAAAATAATCTTACCAATAACTTGAGCAATCTTTCGCAATAAATTGATTTTAGTTTGTGTATGTCGTAAAATGGGAAAATTTTCTGATTTGGCTAATTAATTTAATCTAATGCGTAGAAGAGCTCAAACATGTTTTGCAAAATCTCTGTCAAAATTAGTGTATAATTTAAAAAAAATAACCTTTTAAAAATGAGGGTATATGTAATTACAAGGATGCAGTTTTTATAGATAAATTCAGCGATCAAAGTTGTCAAAGTAGTATTTTGTGGGCTCATTTTGTTGTCACAGAACACATTTTGTCGTGATTTATTCAATATTGTCAGACCGACAAATTACCCCCCCATATTGAATTCATAATAGATTGGAAGCTTCCACTTTCCAAATTAACATACTTCGATCATGCATTAACTCAGTGACGGATTTACTTCACTAAGGGCTCGAGGCGTCAAAGCATTTTGAGACCCTCTATGTCTATACATATATAAACATATAGGGCCGAGTTCCAAATCTATCCTCCCTTCCATTGCATATAAATAATTGAAATTGGAAAAAATCAGCGCCACACAGGTGTAAATTTGATCGTTTATTATTAATAAATAGTCGGTTTTATAAAAAAATGGACAAATGGTCGATTTTACAAAATAAAATTTGCTTTTATGAAAATGAATGTTTTTTTTCTCCAGAAAGTGATTAAAATTTTATGGATTGATGGAAAACTATTATACTAAAATAATTCATCAAAAATTTGTTTTTCAAATATTTCAGGGTGTCAAATTGTACGAGTATGGTAAGACCCTCCACCACTAGGAAGGCCAAATTTACCGTAATTTTTATTAACCAGTAATCCGTTTTCCTTATTAACCAGTAATTCCGGCTTACTAGTAAATTAAATTATAAATAAAAACCAAAAATATTTTTCCGAAAAAAAAAACAATATTTCAAAAATATTCGAAATACAAAAAAAAATATTTACCGGTAAATATTGAAAATATACCGGTAAGTTACCGAATTGTTATTCACAATGAAACTTGGGTGAGGTTCACGCGAATTTATTCAAAATAGAACAAGTTGGGTTAGGTTGAGCGAGAAAATAGCGAAAATATTGTCGAGACTTGGATAAGGTTCACGCGAAATTATTATAAATAGAACAAGTTGGATTAGGTTCATACGAATTTATTCAACACACAACGACGGGTTGGGTTAGGTTAAGTGAGAAATTCGCTAAAATATTTCTTATATTTGGGTTAGGTGCACGCGAATTTATTCAAAATAGAACGACAAGTTGGGTTAGGTTGAGCGATAATTTAACAAAAATATTGCCGAGACTTGGGTGAAGTTCACGCGAATTTATTCAAAATAGAACAAGTTGGGTTAGGTTAAGACGAATCTATTCAACACACAACGACGGGTTGGGTTAGGTTAGGTTAGGTTAGTTTCGAAACATGGGTTGGGTTCACGCGAATTTATTCATCCTACAACCACAGGTTGGGTTCCGTTTAGTGAGAAATTCGCAAAAATGTTTTCGAACTTGGGTTAGGTTGAGCGAGAAATTAGCGGAAATATTGCCGAGACTTGGGTGAGGTTCACGCGAATTTATTCAAAATACAACGACAAGTTGGGTTAGGTTGAGCGAGAAATTAGCGAAAATAGTGCCGAGACTTGGGTGAGGGTCACGCTAATTTATTCAAAATAAAACGACAAGTTGGGTTAGGTTGAGCGAGAAATTAACGAAAATATTGCCGAGACTTGGGTGAGGTTCACGCGAATTTATTCAAAATACAACGACAAGTTGGGTTAGGTTGATCGAGAAATTAGCGAAAATATTGCTGACAATCAGATCAACTGGTAAACTTGTTTTTTTTCAATCCAACCTGCGGGCTAATATTATTTAAAAAAAATTTAGAATGAATTTAGAAATTCTCATCCTCAAAAAAAAAAAAAAAAATCGCAGCAGATAGGTATACGAGTATTTTCTGAACATATTGTTGAACTTCAGTCACAAAAGCGTTTTTCAGGTCTTGGAAAAAATATTTTCCTATTTCAAAATCCATTTAACTGTACAATCGAAGAGCTTTTATCAGACCTTCAGTTGGACGTGGACATTGGACCCCCAGTTCTCCAAAATTATATATTTTGTAAAATTTTAAATTGTTATCGATAATATAGATTCAATATAAAAAAATTGCATGCGGCGCTATTAATTCATAGTTATTTTTTTGATATTACCTGCATATATACATATTTTTTTCGAAGCTTACACTTGAATTTTCAAATAACTATTTTGAGATCGACTAGATTTAACTTTTAAAAATTTTGAACCTATTTTTTGTCGCTCTTTGAGTAGAATTACCCATATGAAATTATCAAGTTCGTTATGCGGCCCGCAGAGTCTCAACTTTTTGAAAAAAAGGTAAGGTATAGCCTAGATTCTAGGCTATACCTTACATCGTTAGCCCAAGTCGCAGTCGTAGTCGTGAGTTAATCCAATTTTGTCAAGCCGACAAATCACACTGAAAAAAATTTTCACTTTGCAAATTAGCACACTAACACAGTAGCATTTACGCTCAATCCAAATCCGCAATACACACCTCGGGTTTCAATATTTCAAACGGAAAATGGCGCGCTCGTGTTGCTGAACTGACGTTCGCGAGTAACGACACGGCCGGGACATGGCCGTAGTGTGAGCGGCCCTTGAACCGAATCTATTACCGGCAGCGAGGGAAATCCTTATTGAAAGCTTGTGTAAATCTCGATACCGCTCGGATCGGATATGGCGGAGGCTTTGTTTTTATTGCGGGCCGCTTTTTGCCTCACTTCGGAATCGATCCGCGAAAGCTTCTTCTGCGCTTGTCGAACGTTTTTAGACTCGTTGCAATTGTGCTGAATAGTTTTTTCATACGAAATATCTGTAGGGATGTGAATTGGGGATGTTTAATTATTATTTTTTGAGTATAATTTTCTATTGGGAGCGTGAAATGTATAGGATCTTTCAATAGGGACGCTCGAAAATTGTTAGGTTACAGCAGCCATGTTGTTAAAGTGAAATCTACCAAATTTATTATCAATTGTTTAGTAGTGAACGGCAAATCATCATGGAAGACTATAGTATCGAACAATGTGTGAAAATCATAAAATTTCATTATACATTTTAAAATTGAATATACCTATTGAAAGATCCTATACTAATTGTAAGAATTAAAAATAAATTGAACGATTTAACAAATAGTTATATTACATAATTTCGGGGTTAGTTTTGATGCGGAGTGAGTTTTGAAATGAAATTGGGGGAAGGAAAGGGTTTAGGGGAGTTTGGGAGTGATTTGAGCTAGTATTGGAGAAAGAGTTGTTTTGGGTGTTGAGTGAGTTTGAAAGTGATATTGTAAGTAGTTTCAAATTTTAAGAGGATTTGAGGTGAGTGTGAGTATGAAGATGGTGTTGTAGATAGATGAGTGAAAGTGATTTTGGGTATTTGAGCGAAGGTAAGTTTGAAGATGGTGTTGTAAATAGACATGGATTTTTGGTAGTTGAGTGAAGTTGAACTTTGGAACGATTTGAGGTGAGGATGAGTTTAAATTTGTTATTGTAGATAATTGAATGAAATTAATTTTGGGTGTGAGGTTTCGTTTGTACATAGTCTTGTGGTTTGGAGGTGAATTTTAAAGGTTTTTTGAATAGTTCAAAAGTGAGAGTGATTTAGAGAAAGAAGTAGTTTGAGAACGCGATAGTTTAGAAATGAAAATTCAACTTCCAACATATGTATGTGACTGTCTTTCACCATATATTTTTTAAACTCTATTAATATTTTATTTCATATACATATATCAAAAATAACTTAAATTGACGATAAAATTTCATGATTCATTTTAAATGACCTTTCGAAAACTTTAACGAACCGCCACACAATAATTGAAATATTTAATACACATTATATCAATCGAATTTCATGCAACACACGCAAGCAATTTGCCGGGCAGGCGATATCGGTATCATCACCGTGAAAATATTCACGAGCGATTCAAGGCGATTTTTTTTTTTTATTTAAAGAGTTTGCGCGTGCCAATATCGATTTCAGCACTATCTTGCTAGAGCGTATAATCCGCCTGTTTAAAAATTCAAGCGAGGGATTATGTTAGAGTTCAACTCAAGATCAGCTTAAATCTTCATCTATATGCTCCGCATATTAAATTTCTTAAGATGGAGGTATTTATCGGTTCAATTGTTCAATCTAGTGGGTATATACATATAATATATGTTATAATATAGTGAATACATATGCTCTAATTAATCTATAATATATTCCAAGTGAAAGCATATTTTATAATATGAATATATAATGTTTATATTTCCACCAACTCATTCATTAAATGTGTATTTAGTAATAGAATTTACACAATTAATACTTATTACTTACTATAATATTAAACTCTCACAATTAGTGGATTTTTATTCGTTAATTTGCAAACAAAAGTTCTAGATATTTGCGTATGAAATATACTTTCTTTAAAATTCTTGATAATTTTGCCGTAAAATATTTAATTTAGCAATTGTTAATCGTTAGTTTGTATCTCATATTGAAAGTCTACATATGTATATTTCAAACCGGAATATTCATAATGTTCAATTTGCTATTGTATGTACTACTGTGACAACTTTGATCGCGGAATTTATCTGTAAAAACTAAATCTTTAAAATTACATATTAGTTATTACTCTCATTTTAGAAAGACAATTTTTTTTAAATTACACACTAATTTCCATGGTGTTTAAATTCATAGGAAAAGATCTAGAGCGTTTTTCGCAGAACATCTTCACGTAAACACGTTGATTGACTTTGCGACAGAGCTCGAAAAGTATCTATACTATATTATCAATGACTAATTAATTAATAATTCTATCGAATTAAAATTTTCAGTGATATCAATTGATATATGCATGTATTATTTATTTTATTTTAATCTAACTATTACGTATTTGAAAATATGAGAGTATTCCGCGATCTAAGTTGTCACACCATATATTTAAATTTCTCGTGAAAATTGACATAATTTTTCGATTAATTTGCAAGAAAGCATCGATCAAACACCATTGACGATTTGTTACCGTGTAACTTTTTTGTGGCATATATTTTTTTCATTACGTCCAATGCAAATGCTTCCGGCGAACAGTGGCAGAAGCAATTTGAATAAATCTCAAATTCAAATTCCAAAATTTTTTAACGTTGCCGAGAAATATTTTTGCATTTTTATACTTTTTTTTAATATGATGTAAAAAATTGTGAGATCGAACCGTTGACGTCACGAAATATTATTTTGAAACTTTTATACAATATATGCTAGGGAAATTGCATTTTTAAATCAAATACATATTGAAATATTTTTTGAATAATTTTATTTATGAATTTTTGTATTTTTTCATTAATCTCTATAGAAAATTTAAGTTAGTTCATACTTGATTTTAGTTAAAAGTTGTTGAAAAGCAAATTTGAAACTTTTTGAATTGAAAAGGGTCCTTGTTTACCTTACAATATTATAATTCTATACCAAATAAAATATATCATGGTCAAAAACATCAAAATAGTTGAATACAGTCAAATGAATAATAGTTTTTTTTACCGATAGTATAATATTATATGTTCAAAAAGATAATATCAAATTCGTATACGTTCATTTCTTAATAACCCAGTCGGTCATTCTTCAGTTCAAAATAACCATCTCCATCAATTTCCGTAGTCATCTGGACAATAGCTCTATATCGATAGTATATTTTTAATACTATAACATGTTCAAAAATATAATATCAAACTCGAATATGTTCGAAACAATCCGTCGCCCGGTCGGCCATTATCTAGTTGATTTATTCAAAATAGCCACCTCTATCAATTTCTGTAGTAAACTGGACAATGCTTTATATCGATAATATATTTCTATTAATATGTTCAAAAAGATAATATCAAATATTATAATTCACATATGTTCAATTTTTCAACAATCAATCGCCCAGTAGGTCACAGTCTAATTCAAAATAGCCATCTCCATCAATTTCCGTATTCATCGAGAAAATAGCTTTATATCGATAGTGTATTTCTAATAATATGTTCAAAGAGATAATACCAAATTCGTATATGTTCAAAATAATCCATCGCCCAGTCGGTCGTTGTCTAGTTGACTTATTCAAAATAACCATCTCTACTAATTTCCGTATTCATCCCGACAATAACTTTGTAACAATAACATATTTCTATTAATATGATCAAAAAGATAATATCCAATTCGTATATGTTCAATTTCTCAACAATCCGTCGCCCAGTCGGTCATTGTCCAGTTGACTTACCCAAAATAGCCATCTCCATCAATTTCCGAAACTAAAATTAAACTCGAATATCAATCTCCCTTCACGCAACATAAACACGCTGAAAAAGGCTTAATTGGCCCACGCACGACCTTTTCAGACAACACCGAATATTTCACATCATTATAAATTGAGAAGGCTCGTCGGATGAGCGCGTTCAACGAGCATCTAAGCATTATAAATTGATTGTTTTTGTGAAAAGCGAGCCAGGACGACACTCAGGATCTTGAATAAAATATGCGAACAGGATCGAGGTCGAGGCCCGGGTCGGGATCCCGGGAAATCCCGCACGATGGAACGTGTTAAAACAAAAGACGCCGTATTATTATGTTACGGGATATCTGCTAGGCTTTCGTGTGTGCTGTTCGAATTAATGCCTTTTCGGGGTGAAACTTCTGCAGGGGCGTAGTGCGGATTGGGATTTATGAATTGGCGTTTTTCGTGACGTATTTTCGTATGGTAGGATGTTTTGAATGTGGGTAACGATTAGATGCGCTTGTTTGTAATTGTTATAATATTTGAGTTTGTGTGTAATAATTTTTAAGCGGAAAAAATATATTAATAAAAACACATTTCACTTTAACTTATTTGTAATTTTGGAATAAAATACAAAATTAGAGGTAACGTAATTATGAAATTATCGTGTTAATATTATAAAACGTAATGAAAAAACTCGATCATAACAAAGCAAGTTTTTGTGGGGGAAAAAAATTACAAAAAAGCTTGACTATTTTTAAAAATATCTTTTTATAAAAAAATTATATGTTTCACTTGTGATTTGTTAGTATTTATAGAAAAAAAAAACGTAAGTTTTCTATAAACTGAGCAATTAAAAGTATATTTACCAAAATCAAAATAGTTTTTCGGTATAATTATCGTATCAAAAATAGATCAATTACTGAAATATATTTACATATTAATAGAAAAAATACTAAAAATATTTTATTATATTCTATGATAAATCAAAACATTATTATTATATAATATTAAAAAAATCAAAAAAATGTTACACTCTGTATAGAGGGAAACGGAAAATGTTACGAAATTAAAATTATTATATTATTTGTATATTATGTAAGAACAAATTTGTCAATCTATAAACACATAATTATATTATTATATTTTGGTTTGATTGTTGTAGCGATTTCGTTACAATTGATTTAATAGAGTTTTACCAAATAGAGAAATTAAAAAAAAAGGGAATACGGATGAATTTGGAGGTGATTTATTTAGTATTTATGTTACGATGGTTATATAATATATGGTTATATAATATATTCCCAGTAAAAGTATATTTTATACGAAAATGTCTAAACCTTTATTTACAAATGAACTAATACAAATTCACTAATAGCAATGATTGTGTGAAAGCTTATTGTTAAACACACATTCCCTAGCTAAATTTCTGTAAATGTATTTTCATCACATAAAATATGCTTTTATTAAAAATATAGACCAGTTTCACATCCATCTACCGACCGTTCCACATACCGCTTTACTTCAATGATCAATCAGAATTGGGAATGTCAGATTTACCGAAAATTTAATTTACCGGTAATTTGAAAAAAAAAAACTAATTGTCGGTAAGTTGAATTTTGAAAAAAAACGGAAAAATCGAAAAAGCAAAAATAATAAAAAAAAAAAAAAATACATTTTTCAAAAATATTCGGAAAATATTCGAAACATAAAAAAAATTACTGGTAAATATTGAAAATTTACTGGTAAATTATCGAACTGATATTTGGGTCATTTACCAGTAAACTGGTTTACCGATAATGACATCTCTAATCAGAATCAATATCAACTAATTTGAAGATTCATGAACTATAAATAAATGTATTTATTTATTTATTTACATATTACATACGTACATCCTCCATATAATAATAGCGCTATTCTGTCTGTCTGTCTGTCTGTGTGGGGTCACGCTAGAAATTATGCACTGAATTAGATCCTTTGCCAATGTGCGTTAAGGACTATTTCAGCGTTCACATTTTCACGCTAGAAATTATGCACTGTTCGAAATAGAAAATTTTTGTTTTTTATTTGAATTTGAATTATAATTATTAATTATTAATATTTAATTAATAATATTTTTTTTTACATTTGAATTTAAGTAATTTTTATTTTGATTATTATATTAGGGGTACCGGAAAAAAATCCATTTTTTTTAAACATAATAAAAATTTATTCATATATATTTACGGGCATATAGTAATTATAAAATATAATCGCCATCATTATTTAGGACTGTCTGCCATCTATTAGGCAGCTTTTCGATCCCTTTTTTCTAAAATATGGCTTTGATGCAAAATATGAATTTAAATGGTTTTCTAAATTTTTCACCCTGTTGACTTTTTTTCCCTTAGTGAATGCTCCAAGAACATAAACAAATAAAAATCTGATAGCGCAAGATCTGGTGAACAAGGAAGATGATTTTGAACTTCGAAATTTAATTCGGCAATTTTTCCACATTAAAAAAAATGTAAAGCATCTAGCATAGTACCTCCTGGGTGATGTGGAAATCTATGCTTTATTAGATAAATTAATATTAAATTAAAATAAATGTTGTAATATCTACAAAATATTCTATAATATTTTATATAATAAATTAAACAAACATTTCACATTTTCAACTATATTCAACGGGTAAATATACTGTCATTATATTGTATTTTCAAAATTTTTCCTCAAATCACGCGTGCGATGTTATAACATCGGACCTACCGCTCGTACATAATAATGTGAATACAAATATACCGGTACGCGTCACTAGGACGACGGTAGATTCGGCTACGGTCAGGTAGCCGCCGTTAACTAGGCACCGGTCAACTCGGCACCGGTTCAACTAGGCGAGAGTCCTAGCGGACACCAGCCTACCGGACACCGACGGACATTCGGCGAAAACTCGGCGAAAACTCGGCGAAAATTCCACATAGATAGAATATTTTCGCCTATTTAGAATATTTATAATCTCGTATGGTTCTTATGAAAGTTCCTATAAGAATATAAATAATTCTTTTGATATATAGTCGTTATATATAATTCTTATATAACGGTTTAACGAAATTGCAAAGTATTATTTTCATGCATCAAATAAAAGTATTTATATCACAAAAGAATATCAGAACAAGTCAAATTAAAAAAAATTGGTTTGAAAAACATGAAAATACTTATACTATATTATAAATTGGTCAATTTTCTATAATTTATATTATATAACTTTTTATGTAAGTGTTTGAAAATTACCGCAAAATTTGATCAAATTCATTTGGTTTATTTATGATTCTGCATACTTACCGCTCTTTAAATCTATTTCTTTCTAGTTAAATTTTTGCGACGTTATCAGAAAGAATTAATTTTAAACGAAAAAAAAAAAAAAATGGTAAGATCCAGTTTACTAATCTTCGGAGATTTATTATTTTTGAAATATTGTAAGTGAACATATTTTTGAAGGAAATCATACAATGTATTTTTTTGTTGTTGAGATTTATATTATTCAAATATACCAAAAATAAATTATATGAGCTTGATTCAATAATTGAGTAATACTTACACAACACTTCATACATATACCGGTATTATCAGCAGGATAATTTTTCGGTAATTACAATAATTCTAGCAATCTGCTGCTGTAATTATATTATTGATTAATAATTTTGAAATTACACTTTGAAATTATAATTAATAATGGTGCGCTATCAAGCAGCGAATAAAAAAATAAAATTACTTTTTGATGTGCAAAAAAAAAAGACGATACCTATTGTTTTTGAAAATAAAACTCCTGTTTTAAATTGATCACCTTGTATGTATAAATTAAAAAAATAAAAAAAAATATTCATGTATGTATTTATAGGATAGACGACAAGAGTTGCATAAATATTTTGATAATTATAATCATCAGTCCCATTCTATAGGGGACCGGAAAGTAATTAAAATTTTCGTTTTGATGAAAAAAATATTCATTTATTACAAAAAAACTTAATAACCAATCTACAAAATAATTTTCATCGCTTTCTATAAACCTTTTTCCAGCGTAAAGGCAATTGTTCAATGCCTTTATTTGAAAAATTCCTTGGGTTTTTTCTTGAAAAACTATTCCAAGTGCATTTTTACTTCTTCCTCATTATTAATTTTTTTATTTCTTAATGAATGCTCCAACGACCTAAAAAGGCGGTAGTGCGATAGCGCGAGATCCCGTAAATAGGGTGGATGAGACAAAAGTTCCAATCCAAGCTGATTTATAATATTTTGTCTAGGGTTATTTTCGCCGTATGATGTCTCGCATTGTCGTGCTGTAAAATTCGTTTTTTTGTTTTTAACCCGAAAATGTCGCTTTGTTATTAGCTCTCGTTTCAGTCGTTCGTTCCAATTGTTCACAGTACACTGCCGCTGTATTGGTCTGGCCAGGTTTGTGTAATTCATAATGAATAATTCTTGAAAAATCGCCACCACACACAAAGATAAATCTTCTTTACTGTTAGTTATGGTCGAGGGGTTGTAGCAGGTACTCGTCCAGAAGAAAGCCATTGTTGTTTTCGCCGTAAAAACGAATGTTGTTGGGGACCCGAATTGCTTGTTTCTGATTTTTTTCTATGCATCGAAGATATTTAGAATGTTATATAATAGGATCACGGAAACAGCAGATCTTCGACGATAATTCATCGATAGTTTGACGAGGATCTGTATGTATTTTATTATTTAAGCTAAATTATTATAAGTACGAATTGATATATTTGGGCACTAGAAAAAATATTTCAATGCATATTTATAGTCGAAAAATCGATTAAATACGGCTATAGACTTGTATAATACTGAATAATAATAATAATAATAATAATAATGATAATAATAAACAACGCAAATAATAAATAATACACATTGTATATTATTCAAATACATAAATGATTCGTTTTAAGGAACAATGTATATTTTTTCAATGCACAGCTAAATCGCACCTTTTTAATATTGTTTTGTATTATTATATTTACCATTTGAATGCTTATTTTTTAGTTTTCAAATTTTACTCATATCTTATGAAATTATTTCTCTAAAGTAACGTTTTATTTTACACAAAATATTGATTTTTTTTCCATTGAAATACCGCATACTTACACTTTCTGTGATGTTTCGTCTATTTGTTTACGATAGGCAATACATATTCTATAGACAAGCCGACAAAGTTACAATAAATCATTTTAAAAATTTCACGTGATTGCGAGATTACGGAGTCGCAAAAATACTTAGCGATCTCACAAGAATTATCTCACAAGAATTATCTCACAAGAATAATCTTATGAGAATTATACGTAGAATTTCCATTTATGTACAACTTTCGCCTAGTTGATTCGATGTCTAGTTGACTGATTGCCCGCTAGACTCTCGCCGAGTTAAACCGGTGCCGAGTTGACCGGTGCCTAGTTAGCGGCGGCTACCTGACCGTAGCCTACTCAACCGGTGTCCGCTTGACGGTGTCCGAAATATACCACCATGGCATAACAGGTAACCCCACATAGCCATAGTGGCCAAAATGATATGATAATTAATAATTTACAAATGATGTGTTTATTAGCCTTATGCGTAACAAGAAAGACTTTAAACTAATTAAAAAAAATAATAATATACAAACGAATTTTTTCTACTTTCTTCAATTACTTTCATCAACAAAAATACATATGTTATCTAAAAAAAAATACGAAAAAATAGATTTTGTCAATGAAACAAATAATTATGGTAACTAAAACAAATCATATTCCAAAAAAACCCAGAATCCCAATATTATCGCACATACAAAATAATCGTGCGTTCGAACAAAAACGCCCATATCACCGAAAGTTAATTAAACGGCCATAACTAACCATTCGGTAGTGGCGGTCGCGCGCGCTAATTGAAAACGTGCCCAATATGGCCGCATCGGTGAAAATCACAAAACTAGCGCCGATAATAAGCGGGCAAATGTAAATTCAAATGTTTAACTTTCGCGCCGCATCGGCCTAATTATCTGTGGGGTTGGCCGCACTGGCGGCGATCGAGTCGCTAATGAGGGTCGTGTGCGGTTTGCGCGGGAAAAAATTACCATATCGAGTATGAAATGTAAAAAGTGTTTTTTTATGAAAAATTTAATTGATTTGTAATGATTCGGGAAAAAATGTTATGTTTTGAATTAGTGGGGAAAATCATGTTAAAATTTTAGTTATTAAATTCAAATGTAGAAAATATGGCGTTCAAAATTTGTTTTCTTAAATATGTATGTTCAAACTGTTGCTTATGCTTATGTTCACAATGGAACCTTGTCGAATAAAAAACTATCAAAATCGACGTTCCAAATACTCAAAAGTATAATATCCCAAAAGTATAACGTTTAAAAAGTATAATTTTCCAAAAGTTTAAAATCCCAAAATAATAACGTTCCAAAAGTATATCATTCTAAAAAAAGGCTGCTGCCGATCTCATATAGAACATCGAGAAAGAGTCTCATTATGTATGATTAGTATGTATGATGTGAAGTGGCCAGATATCAATGAGTATGTAGTTTGAATTACAAATTACATCACTACAACGCTTCGATGATATAATATTATAAGTGTCACCATCATGGTACTCTATATCTCGGCTCTTTAATGCCTCTTTTAACCAAATTACGACACTGATCTCACCAATGCGACTCTTTCCCGATGTTCTGTAAGAGATAGACAGCGGTCATTTTGACAGGTGAAATTTTTTCGCAATTTTACAATAGATGTCACTACGACTTCGGTGACGGGCAAAATTTTTGCTTATTTCGCAGTCTAAATAATTTTGATAACATTGCGTAATATCTATATTAAAATCTTATATCTTTTACTTATATTATACTATTTGCTATCAAAAAATGATTACTGAATAGTTCAAATACTGTATAAATAAAAAAAATAAAATTCTGCAAAACAACGTATTTTACGCCATTCTAAATAACCAACCGAAACAAAGATACAAAAATTAAACCGATCCATTCCAAAAATTATGACGAATATCAACCCGATTATTAACATAACGATTATCAACCCGTTCTCTTCTTTGAACACTCAAAAAACTCGGATTACAGTTCGGAAAATCAATAGCGCAACTTCATTAAAAGTTGAAGCACTCAACGCGCAGGTTTTGTATGCGCTACGTTAACTTTCAACTTTCCGCAAACGAGGCAATGCAAACAAACCGTAAACGTTACTTTTGAACGAATCCGAGCGTTAAACTGCAACATAAAACACCGAAATAATCCAGCGAAACAAAAAAACACATACACACACATAGAAAGTTTCCTGGAAGGAAAAATTAAGTTTGGCGAAGTGCTCCCGTGCCAAAAGGGATAACCCTTTCCTCGAAGGGATGAAGTGAGTCGTCTTTTGTATCCGATTCGTTTATGTTAATTTGCAAGTTCGGGTGCGATATGCGGTAGGTGCTTTGTGTTGTGCGAAATTTAATTATTGGCGCCTTTGTGCGATCGTCGGGTTATGTCTTTGTATGATAAAAATTGAGTGCGTGACCGATACGTGTGCTGGAAGTTATGCTTTAAAGTTTAAACGAGTTTTTTTTATAAATTTTATATTGAACCAATATCAAAATAGCTCAAAAAGTACTTAAATTTGACGTAAACCTTGATATTGTAGTTTCAAACAAAAAGTCCTCATCGATTTGAGTACTGTTAATAATTTTATGTGGGGTCAAAAATATCAGTAACAAATTTGTAGCTTTAAAAAATTCCTATAAAAAAAGACATTATAATTTTTATTATTAACTGTTTTGGAGATAATTCGATTCAAATAATGCGTAGTGTGACAACTTTTATCGCACAATGGTCTCATTTTTTAGATTAAAACAATATAAATAATAATATTTATATATATTTCGACTAATACTAGTTAATGTTTCAAACAAATTCTAGTAATTTTCGTATAAATATACTTTCACAGTTAATATCCAACTACTGTAAAATTTATACAAATTTTCGAAAAATCATATTCCGATTTGGATCAAATTTATGAATTTGAGCAATAATCAAGATTCAGTACCTACTAGCATAAAATCGCTAACGACGAATGTCGCACGGAGCCGTTAAAATATGCCACCGACACTAAACGGCTTTATTAACGGCACGCGAATCGTTAAGCGTAACGACGGTCGGCGCACTTTAAAAGCGTTACGATTCCGTTTCGATTATTCTACGATTATTGTGCTTTTATGTTCATGAAAGTCATATTATTAAATACACTTGTGTGGCCGCTGTGGGAAGACAAAAATACGACACATCGAAAAAGCTTTTGAAAATTAAATATTTGTGCATTTGATGTTGTTGACAGAATTCAGAAGTTGGTCAGAATTTAATTATTCAGTGTCAGAATAAATAATAAATGGTCGAAACGAAAATAGAATACGGTAAAAATACAAATTAAGGATGGTCAGAATATAAATAACGAATGGTCAGAATACAGATTAAATAGTTAGAATTAAAATGAGTGGTCAACATTAAACCATTTTTTTCGTCGAATGTATTAAGGCCTGATCACAACTATTATAGTAAAATATCTTGGTATTATTTAATTAAAGGAGGTTATTTATGGTTTTAGCGTCTTTTATTATTTGACTGGTTTAAGTTGGAAAACTGCAATATTCACATATACATATTCGTTTGTAATTAAGATTTGACAATTTGATTATAGTTTGTGAATAGAACCATGGTATATGAAATAAAAATAAACTATAAAGTGAGTCAAACAATGATCAAAATATTTTTTAATTTGTAATTTTTTTCCAAGCTTATAATAAAATTCATAAATATATCATTTGACATAATCTGATCATGTGTTAAAATAAACTTACCATTTAACATAAATTCTGATCATCTAATATTTATTCTAGCCGCTTGAGTTTTCACTGATTGATTGATTGATCGGTTTCACAAATTTTCGACTAATGTGTAAATTCTGACTATAACTGTTTAAAAATTATGACACAAAAAAATACGAGCCTTTGACATTTATTATAACAAAGATTTATATAATATAAGAAGTTTGTTGATGGAAGATTCTTTGTGCCTCATACAAGTTATAAAGAAAAATATTTACAAAAGGGAATTTTGAGCTTTTGTATAAGAAATGTTTGTCGTTAACAGAGTACACTGTTCTTATAAAACGAGATATAATATTACGGATTCTCAAATGTTATTCGATTCGGAAATAGGTAATATATTTTTAAATGTTCTAATTAATTTCTCGGAAATTTACGGGTGAAACGTGTATCAAAGAGAAAGGGAAAAAAACATTAATAACAAGTGACAAAGATGAGGAAAAAAGGCAAAAGCGGAATCGGAACAAAAGGCGCGTTTCATTCCATGGCGAAGATATCTCATTTTTCCAACCATAAATAAATACGCGTTTTCTTTCGGATGCCTTTCACAAAAGAAAGAAAAAAAATACAAGAAAGAACGTATATAAATCTAGATATCGTTCCAGAAATATTGAAATAATAACTGTAATGCAAAATGTATGCGCGAAAAATTTTGCTTATTTTTATATTTTGAACATTAATTTTTAAGTAATTTTTCGAAGTGAATTTTAATTATATGAGTAACAGTGGCGGGTGGTAAAATTTTACCAGGGCATTCTTTAAAAAAAATAATTCTGAACGTTTTTTATAAAAATCTATTAAACTGAATCGTGAATTTTATTTGTTTTTTATTTTAATAAAATATAAATGATTTTTCAATAGATATTTATATCTACTGTATCTATGGACTGCACACCACTAATTAGTATGATTTTATAATAAAAATATGATTCAAAATAAAAAAAGACTATTGTTAGTGCAAATATTATTTTACACTTTACACTCATATTCAGTATGTAGTCACACCCTGAATCACCAAAACCCGTAAATTATCTTTTACATTCGATAAAAATTTTTCAAAAGCGATATTAATGCAAAAATGTTTGAACTTTCAATTGAGATTAAAACGATTCAATTTCGCTCCGAGTCTTTACGAAGACAATAAAACTGAAGTAGTTCAATAGCTTAAGCTTTTGAAAGATAGTGGTTTCGAAAAACTTTTGCGCGCTCGAAGCTTTTTGCACAAAGGCCAATTAAAGCATTCCTTTTCCGCTGAAAAAGCCCGCCAAATAAAAAAGAGTCGCACTCGCACGTCCCCATGTAATTAATTAAGGAGCTTTATTTTTTTAAGGACTCCTTTAAGGACAAAAAGAGCGCGACTCGCCCGAAAAAGGGCCTCGATTCAAAAGGGGCCCTTGATATATTTATCTCGCCGACTTTTAATTAACGAGACCGAAACGTTTCTTTTTTTAAATTAATTAATTTACGCCATTAATTACCGGTCCATCATGCGAGTTTGTATTAAAAAAATAATTACGTCAATATGGCGGCGGGCATTTATCGCGATCCCTTTGACGGCTGTTAATTAATTCCGAGGGCTTTCTTTATCGATCGCGAAAAGGATATTGTATCAATATTTTTCGATAATATGATTAAGGTTGGTGTCGGTGCCATTTGACGTACTGATGTGATAATTTAGTTCATGGAATAAATCTGAGATTTAAAAAAATTGGGAGTTGGTTTTTTATTTATTTCAAAGCTATTATATGTTTATTTATTTGCCATAGACTATGTTTTTATTTTTTTGAATACCTGAAATTTTTCCATAAATTTAATAAGACATTTTTTCAATATCTTATTTTCATTGTCTAATAGTCAATATTATTATAATATTTATATTCGATTATATACACATCGAAAATTTTATGAAGTGCACTATAAAATTATGTGTTTCTGTTATTTTTAGATTTACGTATGAAATTAAAGCTATTGGATTAAAATAATTACATATTCAAATGTAAGGAAAAATGTGAATCTAAGGCAAATTATCATTCGAAAATTTTGTAATGAAAAACAAATTCTAATGAAAGGAAAAACTGAAATATTTTTTTATTGAGTAGAAGAAACAGCAGGTGATTTTTTTTATGGATACAGTAAGATCTATACCAGTGCTGTATAGCCCGGAGTTTATTGCGAGATTTGTTGCAGAACGTCATCAAATTGCAATTATTAAATTTTCTAATTAAAATACTAATTCTTACTATGAAATCAAACAAAATAAAAGTAGATGTAAATGCATAATAATTTTTTTTTGAATTTCAAAAATCACTTACAAAAAATATTAATCAATTTGTAATGTATAAAGTAGCGCCGCAGGCGAAATAAAAAAAAAATTAATTTATCATAAAATATAATCCGGCCCCCTTCGAGGCCTAGTCTCCGGTTATTGACATTGAATGACCCCACCTCAATACAAGATGTACAATAAGAAAAACAAGATAATTGTATAGAAAATAATAAGTATGAGTGTGTAAAATGTTTATTAAGTGTGATCAACATAAAACCAGATAAATGTTTGGTAATCGTTTATAGTGTGTATACGATACGATGGTGGATATGATGGCAATACTAACTTTTCTAAAGTAGCAATGTAAGTGAATTTTGCACTCAAATTAATAATTCTCAATAACATGGCAGACACAGGTGGGACCCTGTGTTGAAAATATGGAAATAAATTACTGCGATGTCAATTCTTCGTAAGGGATGCCAAGCCGGGGTTTTAGATAAATAAATTTTTGTCGTTGCAGGAAACAATGAAGAATTTTTTTCTGATGTTGAAAACTACAGCCATTGACCGACCAGTGGAGGAAATACATTTTGATGAATGAGAAACGATTCGCTTCTGGGTTATATTTAAAAAATATATATTAAAGATTTGATAATTTTAGCTAAGGTTTAGCTTTTCGCCGCACTGACTCTATTTTTTTATTCCAATTCCAAATACTTTATTTTCATTTCTCTCGAAATTGCATTCGTTTTCAATTGGATGTTGTTAATGTCATTTATTAATCTAATTGTAAAATCGATAAATGGACAACCATTCATTCGTTAAATATAGCTAAATATAGAATGGGAGTTGCAAATCATATGGAACAACCAATATTTATATTTTTTTTACTTCGAAATACAGTTGTGCTAAAAAGGTCATATCTGAGGCAGATATCAAGACTAGTATTTGTAAATATGTACAGCTGTTTCTCAATTTACGACCGAATTTTTTTTTTAATATATTGTTTTTCAAAAATGACCTAATCACGAGCTGTCGTCACCTATGGGTCAATGCATTTTGGAAAAAATATGGACTCTTCAAATGATTGTATAATTGTTAACCCATTATGTGCCAGTTTTTTTTCGTTCTTTTTGGGTTATATTTACATATGTGTTTTTACTTATTGGAAAAAAATCTGGTAAAATATGTATTTTTTATATTATTATTAAATTAACCGTGACCGGGTTAAAAATAAATTATTGACTTAAATAAAATAGATTGTTTATCTTTTGTATGAATTCAACTTACAATCGATTCGATTTACGACCAAGGTTCAGGAACGCATTTCCGTAGTAAGTCGAGAACAATCTGTAAATGAATTCGCCAAAACAGTAAGTAGAAGAGGGTTTACAAATAATTTTTCAACACACTTATCGTTAAATAAATGACTGAACACACACAGGTCCGGTTACACACAATTGATAATTTTATCTATTGCGCTATAAAATGCGGTATTTCGGTTATTTTTTGACATTAGTATTTTATTACTGATTCAGAATGGAAGCGAAATATATAGTCTTATTCATCCTGATTAACATTCAAATAATTCAAGCGGTAAGTGAACTTGAAAAAAAAATTATTGCACATCGGAAAATTTTTCAATTTTTCTTTCGAAAAACTCATCAGGTTCTTCGATTTCAATTTTTCTTATTTATAATAATTTTTTTATTAAAAATGCAAAATCAATATTATATAGTTGACACCTTTCACAATTTTTTATTATCGTTATTTGTCATTATTTGGTATAGGTCCATTCATAGCTAAAAAAGCATTTTTTACTTTGAATTTATTATGACGCCTTATAATTTACAGTTGCATTATCGATTTACTTTATAGAATCGTTGTTCACAAAAACATTTTAATGTCGTGCATTGAATACTTTTAAACTATATTTGGCGAAAATGAAATACGAGTCACTGGAACATATGGATTTTGAAATTTTCTAGTCACTCATCGAATATTTTTGTAAACATAATAAATCGAAAAAACGCGATTCAATGAACGGGAAACGATATAGTTTCGGTGTATGTAATTTAATTTCAATATCAACAGCAATACAATTATGGTTTTATTCAACAATAATCTTTTGCCATTTCATTACAAAATCCAGAAGGTTTTTTGGTAGTTGTTATAATTTTTGGAGTTATTGAGAACGCGTTCTGAAAAATATAGGACCAGTTTCAGGTGTGATAGAAATAACAATAAAAAAGAGTGCATATAGGAAAAAAATTGAGCACGAATTACGTTTATGTTAATTAAATAGTATCGAGGAAAATAATGTGGAATCTAAATCACCTGATACATTGTTTTTTTACACTTAAAGTTGAAGGATTAAGTATCTGAAATATTTCGTAATCAGATATATCTAAAATATGATTTTTTTAATGTTCGCCCCTAAAAATAAACAAATACCACGACTCCTTGATAAAAAGAAATCCTCTCTATTCATAAGCATGTGATTACTTAACTATGATTTATGAAATTATCTCGAATGAATAACATCGCGATTATTAAACATGGTTTGTCTCGAATTCTAGGCAGACACCTCTAATCAATCGTCAAAAACGGACAATTCAGAAACCATCATCAGAAGTCCGAAAGAATTCCATGATCATCTCCTTGATCTGAAAAATAGTAACAAATTATGTGACGCTGAAATAATTGTCGGCAACGAAAGGTGAGAAAGCTAAATTAATTCAAATGAAATCTCAAATTAACATTAGTGATTTCGTTTGAATATATAATAGAGATGGAATTACATATCTTGGTAACTTTTTATTTTTTTCTTTATATAGGATCCCCGTTCACAAAGTTATTTTAGCATCGTCAAGTGCATACTTCGAAAAACTATTCACTGATAATGAATCACAAGCGGAAATAGAACTTAAAAATATGGATGTTGGAATAGTCCAGTCACTGATCGAATATATCTATACAGGAATTATAAGTAAGCAAGGCTTTGTACATAAATCGCTAATATAATATCTATTAAAATAAATGTTCATATTTATACACTTATGTATTTAATCGTTTAGATGTATCAGAGAAAAATTTGCGTGAAATAATGTCGTCGGCGATGTTTTTGAAAATTACCCCGATAATCGAAGGTTGTGAAAAAATATTAGAAAAAAATATGGATTCTTTAAACTGTATTTCAATATGGAAATTGGCTAAATCAGAACATTTTGAAAACTTGAGGAAAAAAACTCTCGAATGTGTCAGGCAGAATTATGAAAAGGTTTTTTTTTCAATTTATTTTAAATCCTATTTCTTCAATTGGAATTATGCTACATCAATTTTTAATGATTCAGATTTCTCTTTTGCCAGAGTTTTTGGAATTGGGTATTTCAGAAATTTTAGAAATACTGGATTCCGATATTTCCGTAACATCCGAAACGATCATTTTCAGTTCTGTGAAAAAGTGGATAAACCACAAAAGCGTTTCAAGAAAACAATATTTTGATCAACTGTTCAATTTTATCCGATTTGAAAACTTACCGAAAAATGTGAGTAAAGTTTTTAATCGATTGTGTACTAAGTATATCAAGTATATAATAACAACTAAATTTATCTTTAAGATTTTACTTTCTGAATCCTACGACTTATGTTCTGAAAATTCATCACATAAATGTCATTCTGAAATTTTAAACGTTCTACAACAGAAGGAAAAAAAAAACTTTGAATCTGCTGATAATAGCTTTAGGGATTCTTATAGTACATTAATGGCTGTTGGTTCTTATAATATTAATGTAAGTATATTAAAAAAAATAGTTTAAAAATGCAAATTTAGCAATGAATTAATATTTTTGAATAAAAAAATCAGAAATCCAAGACATTCGAAATATTCGATCTGAGAAACGCGAAATGGATAAAAATAGAAAATTTCAATTGCGATGGAACCGATTATTTTACTGTATTGTTGGAAAATAAATTAATGTTGATCGGAGGTAGAAATATCAATCATATTGCTGTTAATACGGTATGTATGAATTAGGATTAATCGTAAATTGAAACATTTATATGACACAAAAATATACTATTATATTTCAGGTTCAGAGCTATGATTTGAACACGGGTACAATGGAAAATCTTCCTCCAATGAAATATGCAAGATACAGGCTAACAGCAGTAGAATTTAAAGGACATGTATATGCGATCGGTGGATATGATGGCAATACTAATTTTCCTAACGTAGAAATGCAAGTAAATTTTGCACTCAAATTCATATTCATTAGATAATTCTAAATAACATGACACATACAGGTGGGACCCAGTGTTGAGAATTTGGAAAGAACTTACACCAATGTCGATTGCGCGTATGGGATGCCAAGTCGGAATTTTAGAAGAAGAGATTTATGTTGTTGGTGGATATAATAATGGAAAAATCTTTTCTGATGTTGAAAGCTATAATCCTGTAACCGACCAGTGGCGAAAACGTGCTTCCATGAACGAAGAACGACAAGTTCCTGGGGTATACTTAAAAAATATATATGTACATATTAGGGATTTGAAAATTTTAACTATGATTTAGCTTTTCGCAACATTAACACTATTTCTATTCAAATTCAAAATACTTAATTCTCATTTCCCTCGAAATTGTGTTCGTCTTTAGGTGGCTGTTGTCGGGGGTTATTTATATGCAGTGGGTGGAACTAGAGAAAATTTTGTCGATTCAAATACTGTTGAAAGATATGACCCTGCAATCGATGAATGGATGATGATCCATTCTTTGAATAAAACCAGACATGGAATGGGAGCTGCAAATCTCTTTGGGAAATTGGTGATCGTAGGTTAATATTTAATTTTAATAACGTGTTCATAATTGTATTTAGAAAAATATTTTAATTTATTCTCTCGTTTTAAAAATTAATCAAAATATGGAATTACTGTTATTTTTTACAATTTTTAGGTGGTTGGTCAAATGAACTAGAAGAGCTGTCCACAATGGAAATGTATGATGATGAAAATGATAATTGGATATCCATGCCATCTTTAAATGAAACTCGATACATGTTTAATATGTTCAAAATTCCTTGGCGATTGGCTAAGGTCACTATAACGAGAGAAATTCCAAAATAATATTATATGAATACGAATACGTTTCAATATATTTTATAAATTATAATTTTACCCAATTTAATTATAAAATGAATTATTTGAAGTGTTTTTGGTGTTTCAATTTTAAACCCTGACTGCCTTGACACTCAGTGAGTTTTTTTTTAATTCATCAACTTCACGATTTCTTCTTTATTCAATTTGAAAATTTATACATTTCCAGGGTGTTCTATTATAGTTTTTTTTTAAGAAATAGTATATTCGATAGAATTTATGTATATGTTAAAGCTAATTATTAATTAATTTATTAGAAATTACCAGGGCTTGTCTTTATTATACAATATGTATACGATGTTTTCTTCTAATCACAAAATATTTTGTCAGCTTTGCTCCGATAATGTTAAATTTAGATAGTTAAATATTTTAATGTAAAATGTAAAAAAAAACTGTTATTGTAAAACAGTATTTATTGATGATGAATATTTTCAAGAAAATTGTGCCATATGATCATCAAACGGATCTTTTGAGGAAAATTATTGACTTCGTTCATTATTTTTTATATGCTTACGAAAAGATTTCAATCTTCTATTATAATTATTAGAAATCCTACCAATCAACAGGAAAATGTATGTATTTCGATTCTTATAATTGTAGTTTATGAATATAAAAAATGATTGATTG
Organism: Hydropsyche tenuis; assembly: GCA_009617725.1. NCBI lineage: Eukaryota > Metazoa > Arthropoda > Insecta > Trichoptera > Hydropsychidae > Hydropsyche > Hydropsyche tenuis. The sequence continues at coordinate 71,162 of VTON01000135.1, forward strand.
TTAATTTCATTCGATTTATATAATAAATAAATTGAAGTTATTTGGTTAAAATTTATTCTTAAATATATTCAGACTTATGTAAAATTTGTGACACAGTATGTAATAAATAGGCAAACAATTTATCAAAGATTTTCATTCATCATTATTTACCCATATGGAAAATATATACAGTGGTGGTCAATGAAAGCGCACCACCTGGAAACCTTCATTTTCATCCGTTATCTGTGAAATAAGCTAATTGTAAATCTTTTTTCAAACTTATCTACAGAAAATCTATACATTATTTTTTGTATTAATATACAAGTTCGTGTTTTTCGAATATATTATATGCAAAAATCAATGGTTTATATACTCAACTACAAAGCTATTCCGTGAACTAAATCGCCGAAGTTATAATAATATTTTGGTTTCGTTCATGTAATGGCATCGTCAAACATAACTATGTCATCGTACTACATCGTCATATCATACTGAAAAAATAAATATTTCCGTTTACATTACGTGTAACCATTACAGTGGTAGAACTTTTTTCGATATAATTAATTTCGATAAGTAACTTTACTGATGTCGAAGAAATACGTAGTTTTACAAAGGGGCAGAAATTTCGATGTTTGATCTTCATAGGAAAAAAAATTAATACATTATTTTTAATGATATCGTGTTACATGGCCGGTCATTAATCATGACAACGTAAATATTTTTTCGAGAGCTTAAAAAGTAAACCTTTACATGTCGATACGATGACGAGGCTTTTCCTGTACTTTTTTTTAATAATAATAATCCCTTTTCGAAAAATGTGAATCGGATTTGTGTTCTGAGTTGCGTTTCAATGCTGCGATGATTTTGCGAAATCGAAATATTTTGCCGACGATATTCTATTTATCAATGTATAATTTTTTTATATGTCGCAGACCGTGTATATTATTAGTCCGTGTGTATTTAAACCAACTCAACTTATTCTAACCTAATCCAACTTCAACCGAACCATAAGTATACATATGTATATTATATATACATATATGACTGATCCAAATATACTACATGAACTTTGACATATACATTATTGATCGGGTGTATAAAATAGTTCATAGTTTTTGGTTCATTGCGGAACGTATCTATCGTATAAATCTGGGGATGGGTGTATTTATATATTTTTCGTAATAATTATTTTTTAATTACTCAGGCGAGATACCCAATATTAATATAACATAACCACCTCATTTGTTTACATTCCTAAAATTCCGTTTATGTATAAAAGCGTATAATATTTGCACTCGTTAAAACCCTTAGCGCTCCGCAACGTGGCTAGGGTTCCTGGACTCGACTCGATTAGGACTCGGACTCGCCGGATAATGACCCATAACCTGGACTAGAGACTCGGGATTTAAACCCGGCGAGTCCGGGTACCTAGAATTTATTTTAAAATTAAATATTTTTTGTAAAAATCAAAATTCATATTATATTTAAATTGTAACTAACAATGTGTAGTCACAAAACAAGAATAAAATAAACAAATTGAATTATTTGACTAATTAATTGAATTAATACTAATCAAAAATAAAAATCTTACACCAAGAATAAATCAATAAGGAATATAATCAATTACAAAAGGTTAATAAATAACCTATATTACAAAGAATAAGTTGTACCCATTAAACTAATCAAACTTTAAACAATTAACAATTATACAAAACAAAATGGACCGATTCGTAAGAAAAAATGAATACATAGTAAACAAACAAAAAAAAAAATAAGATTTATCTACCATGTTATCTGTTATTTGTAAATTATTAGTATGTAAGTGTGTGATTTTAGATTTTTTCTTATATATTAAAAAAAATTAAAACTCAAAAACATGATATTAAAGTATTTATGTAGATAACATAACCTATCACCTCCTTAAAACTTATTCTAGACCAGGCTTGTCGAAAATTTTGTTGTGCCAGTTTGGCCGAAATGTGTAAACATCGGGGGCCACTTACAAATTTCAAAATTTCAATTTTTATAAATTCAAAACGTAACAAGTATTAAAAATGTTGTCAATTTATTTATTTCCATTATAAAACCATTTCGATGAGCACATTTCGGAATAAACGCTATTTATTATATTTGTTTTTTTCTAAAAAGTGGGACCATTCGCGCGAGCACTGGGGTCCACTTTAGCCTCAAAGTGGCTCTTTGTACAAGCCTTTTCCAGACCTTTGGACCACCTTGTATATCACATGGTTTTGATATATTTGAATTTAGACCGGACTCGACTCAGACTCGTCTAGTTTAGTTCTAGTTTCTAGTTTCCGAAAAATTGGACTCAGACTCAACAGGCTTCGATAACCCCGGTTTCCACAAGCCCTAACTTCGGCCCGGCACATTAACGAGTTCTCACCATGCCGCACGTACGAATAGGCTTTCTCGCTCATGTATATTTAATAATTGCCTGCCGAGAATAAGAATTACGACGACTAGATAGGCTCTTCGGAAAGTCGGCCTTTGGGGCTTTAAGGGCTACGCCCTTAATATGATGTATCTTCGCTCGCTCGTCGAAGCCAAATTGAATGATCTACTTTTTTTCGCCGCCATCTCTCTTTATTTTATTTCGTCTACTTTCACTTTGGCGTATCGGCAGCAAATAAATTTAACCCTTGTACGGCGGCTTTTACGCGACGGATACGGTCTTGATCAAAGCGCTCTGTTTGTACACGGTGTGTCGAAATTGTGTGTGTGATTTTTCCATGATTTATTTTTACAGTACTAGAGATATATTTTTGTAAGGATATAAGAAAATAATTTTTATTTTCTTGAATTAATTGAAATAGGGAACAATTTAAACTAGCATTCATAAAAAATAATTGTGCATTAAACCTGAGCATTAAATATAACGAATGTGCATTCTAAAAAATAATGTGTGCGTTTAACACGAGCATTAAAATGTGTGCATTCGAAAAAATATCTGTACCTTAAAATAAATAAACGTGCATTAAAATGAATGTAAGTAAATGACGGCAACGTAGCAAATATGATCAGGACAAAAAATACCAACCGCACGACCATTATTCACAACTTTCATAATATAATCTATTCGCAACAAACCGAATTCAAACAAAATCGACATTGATTCAAAAATGGACCAAATTGTTAAAATATATACCGTTCTGTTCATACGTAAACAAATATAAGCATTGACACTTTAACAGTTGACAGTTGTATTGTTTTGTCTATAGAGAAAGGCGACGTTGCCACCTACTGTCACTTTAATGCACAAACTATTCATTCTATTGCACATTTCATATTTTTTTAATGCTTACATTATACTGCACAAAATATTTTTTTCTATTGCACACTATAAATAAAATAATGCTCAATACGAGATTCTTTAATGCACCAGAAATAATTCACATCGTATATTTTTCTAATGCACGAGTGATTCTTTTTAAGGCGCAAATTATTTATTTTTAATGCACAGTTAAATCGCACCCATAGAAATATAATAAGAAATTGAACTCGAATGTTAGTATAAAAGGCAGTTAATTATGATAGTGGTATTATATGAGCCCTTATATTTAAAAATGGCGTATATCCATTTTTTTTTTAAATATTAGGTTGTTCTATATGAAATCGCGGATTTTTGCTCAGTTTGTCTTCAGCCGCGATCCTGAGAAGTCCTGTTCGACATAAGCCGTTTTTTTTTTTTCGAATTCTGAAAGGTATCCTTCGCATGCATTTTTCAAAAATTCATCTTTTTTTATTTAGTTTTTATATTTTTTTTCGTCCTTCAACCAGATGGTGTCAAAGCGCGATCTACGGGTAGTTTTTTTATATGAATTCAAATTGGGTAATAGTGCCGCCACAACGGCAAAAAAAATTAACACGGCGTTCGGAGAAGGGTCTGTGAAAGAAAGAAACGTTCAATTTTGGTTTCAAAAATTCCGTTCCGGGAAATTTGATCTCGTCAACGATTGCGAGGAAGACCGAAACCATTATTGACGATAATGAATTGCGGTCGAGGGTGGAGTCCAATCCACGCACAAATGTAAGAAAATGTCCGACATGGAATTGGTATTGCAAGTGTTTCACGTCATCTGCAGTCAATAGGAAAGGTGAAAAAACTTGACAAATGGGTGCCGCACGAGCTAACGCAACAACAGATGGACGAACGCGAAACGAAATGTTCGGATTTATTGGACAAACATAAACGCAAGTCTTTTTTGCATCGGATCGTCACATGCGATGAAAAATGGATCACATACGACAACCGCGGAAGATCTGGACAGTGGTTAAATAAAGACGAACTTCCAAAACATGCCTCGAAACCGAACCTCCATCAAAAGAAAGTTATGGTCACTGTATGGTGGACAGCCAAAGGAGTAATCCATTATTCTTTTTTAAATCCTGGTGAAACAATAACGGCAGACTCGTATTGTCATGAAATTGAAATGATGCATGAAAAATAAAAAAAAAAACAGCCTACATTGATCAATCGCTACGGGCCGATTATACTGCACGATAACGCTCGACCGCACAAATCATTGAAGACGAAAGAAAAATTAGCTGGACTGAAATATGATATCTTGCCACATCCACCTTATTCACCAGACCTCTCTCCAACGGATTACCATCTTTTCCGGCATTATCAATTTTTTTTACGAGGAAAAAAATATCTTAGCCGGAATGAAGTTATTTTAGGGTTTGAAAATTTCATTAACTCCAAAACTGAAGATTTTTTCAAAAAAGGCATTTACGATTTGCCCAATCGTTGGCAGAAGACTGTACAATGTAAAGGCAATTATTTTGATTAAATAAATTTTATAATGTGTGAAATATTGCATTTTCAATTTAATTTTTAAAATCCGCGATTTCATATGGAACAACCAATATATTTGAGATTTTTCGTTTTCCAATAATTAAAAACACTATTAACCTATAATTAACTTATTTTTCTATTTCAAGATTTTAGATATATCAAATTTAAAAGTAGTAATAAAAAAATCCATCATGTATAACTGAAACAATATTTTTGGAACTGAAAATTGATTATGTCTCTTTAATTTATATCGAACTATAGTAAACAATTATGTGGAGTAAACGTCAAATTTGAAAAAAAAAATTAGTCAATTCGAGATTTAAGTTAACATGAATGTCTTTTTTATATGTTTATAATGAAAAAAGTCAATGTATAATGGCATAATATCCCCATGAAATGAACGAAAAATATTATATAATATTTTTGTTTGCATGTGATGATTGCTTTACGGATTTAACCAAATACAAAAAATTATATAACGGAAAATAGTATTTATAATACACATAATATTATAAATGGCAACAAATATACATAATAAATTTACGAGTTCAAAATTTTGACGACATAATATCGGATTACGAATAAAGAAATACCTCATTTTTAAATATAATATAATATAACAGATATTCAATAACAATTTCATAAAAATACATACATTTTTGAATATTCAATCGACAAAAATGTATTTTATTTTTGATCAATAATTTCAACATATAAAAAAAATAGATTTATACCAAGTACTATCAAAACGATTTTTTTTTCAAAATTTTTAGGAACAAACTTTTCCGCCAGACGATATCGAAAAGTTTCCATAGACAATTTCGAAGTTAAGTTTTTTTTTATTGAATCCGTCAAAAAGGACAAGACGAAAAATAAATTCGAACCGACCAACAGTTTTCGATCAATTATAAAAGTTCGGCATTCTTCGAGGCAATTATGTCCTCTGTTGACATTCAGCAATTGGCTGCGAGACGGAATAAGTTCAGAGTTTTACGACTTTTTCGTATAAAAAAAATGTGTTCTTGCAAGGTTTTACGACGAAACATCATTATGATTATCTCTAGCTTTCTGAATCATTACGACACATCGTAAAAACGACGTTTTTTTGATGAAGAAAGCGCTCATTTCTTTGCGAAACGCTCTGCTTGCCTTATTGCGTCATATAAAAGCTATATAAGTCCCGGCGAATTGCTAACTTTAAGTGAACTTCGTGAAAAAAGTGAATCACAACTAAAGTAATCGAGTTGAAATAGAACAGTTAACGTTAGCAAAATGTCAATAATACTAATCCGAGATGTATTTATATAGTTTTTCAGTCATAAAATATTGAAAATTTTGGTGAAATTATTGCAATAAAGGTATAATTTTTGTTAGTTATAATATAATTTTGAAAAATTGATTTTATTAATAAAGAAAAAAAGCTTGAAAAAGTAACAGAATAGCACTTTAATATATCGAAAGTAAAACGATCGTGGCATTATTTATTATTAATTTTTAGCAGTTCTTTAAATATTTATAAAAAAGGGACGCAAAACTATACGTCTTAAAAGTTATTCTTCAATTCTCATTCTCAAACTGTCTTAATTTTTTTGTTTTGTTTTAATCATTGTAAACCATTCGTTAATTTGTTAAAATTACTATGATAAAAAAAAAAGTAAAATTTGTCAATTTGGAATGATAAAAGTTTTGTATATTATATTGCCTCCATTTTTTTTTTCATAAGAAAAATCTTTGAAATACAAATGACGAAAAATAACATATCAATTCGAAAACCAATGCAACTTTATATCTATTATGAATCATAATCATTATCATTATAATTTAAGATACGATTAATAAGGGTTGTCATAAAAAATATAAAATTATTATTTATTGTCAGAAATAATAATCATCGATATTATGAGAAATAACATTATAGATAAAATTATATCAAATTTTCATTGACATTCAAATAAATTCATATAGGTTTTTTAAATTCATCCTTAAAATTAATCAATATTTATTAATTCATCAAAATTTCTACGATTAAAAAAAAGTAAAATTTTTCAATTCGGAATGATAAAAGATTTGTCTATTATCTCGAATCAACCGTTGTTTTCTTAAGAAAAATCTTTAAAATACAAATGACGAAAAATAACGTAACAATTCGAAAATCAATGCAACTTTATATTTATTATGAATCATAATCATTATCAACATAATTTATAATACGATTAATAAGGGTTGTCATGAAAAATACAAAATAATTTTTTTTGTCAGAAATAAGAATCATCGATATTATGAGAAAATAACATTATAGATAAAATTATATCAAATTTTCATTGACATATAGTTTTTTAATACGAAAATTTGTTTTAATTAAATACAACAAAATAATGTATAATGTTCAAAACTTACCCGCGAACTACACTGTACCTTTTGAAAGTGTACATGCGCGGTCAATGACAGGTACGCAAATTTCGCAACTGTGTCCCCCGGACTGCGGTTAATTAAATATTAATTCGCATTAAGCCGACTTATCGGGGATAAAATAATTACGAAACAAAACTGTGCCGAGTTTCGTGAGTTTCACGGTTAATAATTTTCAGGTCTAATATAGTTTAGTTACTTTTGGAGAAGTTGGCGCAAAGTTACCGACACTGTTGCCGACGACAACATCCACGGCATGTGTGTGCAAAATTTATATCCATGTATGTCACGTCGATGGCTCTCAAAGTGGGGTTCGCGTCGGAAGTTAGCAGTTTGCGAAAATGGGTTTGATGGAGACGGATCTGGTGGATGTTGATGTAATTATTAAGATTTTCGAAGAAGTACGCTTGGGTCTGTTTTCATGCAATAGATACGTTCCACGGGGAGTCGCATATAAAAAATTTGCATAAAAAAGACTTGAACTACATAGAAAAATAAAGGTTATTTAAAAAAAAAAAAAGCATAACTTCAAATCAATATGATAGAATGTACCAAAAATCGCATAAAAAAGTTTATAAAAAAATTATATTACAATAATAAAAACACTACATGATAATCGCATAAATTATCATTATCAGTCAGCATACATATTTAGTGTAAAGTCTTATGGGAAATTGAGAATTTGTGGAAAAGAAGGAAGATAATTCAAGAAGAGAAAAAGAAGAAAGAATTCAAAATTATACAAACATGATTTGTTTTGAAGCGTACTGCCGCGGTACCGACAAATGCGCCTCAAACATTCTCACACTTTAACGGTTGTAACTTGCATTAGTGTTAATTTTAATTTTTTTTTTAAAAGCTAAAAAAAGATTTTTTCCCTCTAGAAAACATGAAGGATGGGTTCCATTATTTTTGAAAACCGCATAACTTCCAAATCGCATAAAAAAGATCCGCATAAAAACAGACCCAAGTGTATAGGGAAGTGTAGAATGTAGGAACTGAATGATTTTACTACTTGAATTTAGGTACGGGAACGGAGGTGAATTTTTGGGGTAGTTTGGGGAAGATTCAGGGTATTTTGGAATTTGTTTTCGTTAGTTTTCGGATAGTTGAGTCGTTTATTGATAGGAGTTATTTTAGGTAATGGAATAGTTTTAAAATAGAATATGAATTTTGGGATGTTTTTGAAAAGAATCGGAGTGATGGTGAATTAGAATGTAGATACGAATTTGAAAATGCTTTATTGGTAGTTTGTAGATCGTATAGTAGTTTATTAATAGAAGGTAGTTCAGGCAAAGGAATACCTTCAAAACAGGATATGAATTTTAGGGTAAGTTTTGAAAGTTTCAGGTTGATGGTGGTTTTGAATAAAAGGATGAATTTGAAAATGATTTTTGTATAGTTTTCAAATAGATTAGTAATAGTAGTTTATTAAAAAAGAGTAGTTTAGGTAAAAGAAGAGTTCTAGGATAGTAATAGATTCAGGATAATATTGGAGTATAACTTTTAGTATTTTTTTCTTCTAAATATTTTAATATAATTTATAAAAAATGTGCAGAATAGTTGTGGTTTTTGTAAAAGTTTGAGTATCGCTACGTTACGTATTATATATGAGTGGTACAGGGTGTTTCGGATGTGGACGCGAAAACTTTTGCGACATGGGACAAGGCAACAATGAATAATACTCATCCCATAATGAACATGATCGATCATGTTAAGCTTGTCTGAACAATGTTTTTGTTTACATATACAGATTTTTTTAATGTACATTATTGAAATTTAACCACGCAATTCCATCAAATTTACATAATTGGATTTCAGATGTTTCAATTTTCCGATGCAGAGTGATAAATGATATTTTTTCATTCAACAGAAAATTTTCCGAAAGTTAATTTTCATATATGAAAATGCAAAGGTAGTTTCGAAATAATATATTATAAGGCTAGAGTCACTATTGTATAATATTTAAAAAAAAGATGCACCCAATCTTCTTTTTACGCGGGAGATACGTCCCAGAGACAACCGTGTAAAAAAAAAAACCTTTTTTTTGACGGGGATTGAAAATCGGAGATAGAATCCATCAGTATATTTGGATGAAACTTCCATCCAAATATACTTTATAAAAAAATATTCAATGTTGAAAAATTTCGCTATGTGAAATCATTAAAACACATCGAAATTTTTTATTTAATTGAATATAAGTTATATTCAATTAAATAAAAAATTTCGATGTGTTTTAATGATTTCACATAGCGAAATTTTTCAACATATTATATAACTACACACTGGCTTGTAACGAATCTTACTATTGTGGAATAATAATAGTTTTATTTTTATTTTTATACCGCGTTAAAGTGAAAAAAGCATAATAATAAATTTTTATTTTTTTTCAAGCTTTTATTATCAAAACTTTTGTACTTTATCTAACTTTTCAATTAAAATTTAAGGTATATTAAAAAAAAAAATAATATCACACTCCATATATTATATATAGCCCAGATTGCGTATTCTGTAGTAAAATTTGTACCGCTCGATAAGCCCGAGCTGAAATTCAAAATTCGAGCTTTTCCCGCGCAAGCAATAAAGTTCGCAAAACGGGGAGAAAAATTTCCGCAATTTCGCGCGCTCGAACTTCGACGGTGCAATTTTATGCAAGAGCATGCACGTATGATGAGTATAATGCACCGGGGATAAGGAGGAGTTCCAGAAAGTTCTCGAGAGCTCGTTATAAAGCCCTGGCTGCGGCCGTAAATTTTATTTGCAGCCAACGGGTTAACGGGCGAATCCGTGCCATTTCAAATTTTATTGACGTGTCTTGTGCTTTTTTGGAGTTGCGAGTTTGGCGAGTGTATTGGAAAGTCGGGTTTTCTTGGGAAATGTTCGGATAGATGGGTTTTTGAATGAAATAGTGAATTTAGTCGTTTTATGTATAAGCGATTTCTTATTCAGGAAATTTCTAACGTTATTCATTTTCATTCAGATTTATGTACTATGATTTAAGGTTTAATGTTAAAATCTGCCTGCAGACAAATATTAATTTTATTCACTTCGATTTAAGGCTCATTATAATGTTGCATTTTAAATGCTGCTCAAATCCAGAACGTTATATAAACGCGTATTCACGGATTTAAATATGAGCGTTAAATCCTTTGTCATAAAGCATAATATCGCATATCAATTGTTTGTACGCAAATTCTAATATTTGAGATTTCCTGAATTAGAAACGGCCTATAACAGGCTTGTCCAAAATTTCAGCATGCGGGGCCACTTACAAATTTCAAATCTCAAAATTTCAATGTTTGTAAATTCAAAACGTAATAAGTATTAAAATATTGGTAAAGTTATTTATTTCCATTATAAAACTATTTCGATGAGTACATTTTGGAATGAATGCTGTTTGTTATGTTTGTTTTTGTGTGAAAAGTGGGGGCCACTTTGGCACCGTGGTGGCCCTTTGGACAAGCCTGGCCTATAACATATCCATTTGTTGACTGAATAAAATCTCACTTAACTACAATGGTAGATGATAAAAAGTTATTTCAATAAAGAATTACTATAACTATGAAAAGAATAGCAATGACCTTTATATTTTTTAGACAAAATATATGAACGTAATCGCGACAAAATTTTTTAACATATTTACCTCACCAAAAGTATTATACTCACGCTCACTATGGAGCCTCGCCTAAAAAATATTAATTTCGAGTACCACAAAACAATTTATAAACCGACTTTCTAAGGTTAAGCAACTGTTTCGCGAAGCAATTTAAAATCCCCCCTTTGGACCACACAAACTTTGGCGAATCGACTTTTAAATAATGAGAGAGAGCGCGCAATTTGGCGCTCTTCAAATTAGCTCGAACAACAACGGGCATTGTTGCGTCGCTTTCAAAGACGCCGAATGAAAACGGGGCACAAGGCGGCCGGGGCAAAAAAGAGCGAAAAGAGACTGGGTAATTTGTCGGGAATTGTTGCCATCTCACGCAGAAGAGATTACAATGAAAAAGGGCGCGAAAAAAGCGGCGCGATATAATGACGGTTGGCTCGTTGGGAGTAATCGCCGAAAGTGAAAGTGTTATCTGGATGGAGTCTGACAAAAGCCGAGTGTGTTTGAATGTTATTTTTGGACTTTTTTAATTGCTTTGTGTATAATCTGCGCTTTTTGATGGATTCAAAATGGCGCCGAAATAAATTTCTAGGCGTATATAATTTTAAATTTTCGAAAGACTCGGTTTGTTATATATGTTACAGTCAAAGTGTATCATCAGTTAAAATGTATTTTGATAATTTATTTTTGAATACAAATTGTCTAGTTAAGATATATTTCAATAGACGAAATTATAGTTCAACTGGTGCTCACTAGTTAAAGTGTATTTTCAACTTGACAGATGAGTTCTGATAGTTCAGATATTTAAATTAATATTTTGTATTAAACAATGTATATATTTTACTTCTATGTTTTTTTATTAAAAATGTTTAAATAATATAATAATCTCAACAATACATTAATCACAAAAACACTAGTTTCAAGCCCATATTAATGGACAAGTGACGTTTAGTGGCCTATATTAGTGGACAAGTGAAATTTCTACACCTTTCCAAGACTAGGTATGATAATTAGTTTCTTAAAGGGAGGGTGATAAAAATGACATAAACCAGAATAAACACATGCGACTGTCATTCGAAACAATCCACAATTTACAAAAATATAATTATTATATAACAGTATACTGGCCTGCATAGATATATTATTGTGACATAATAATACTTTTTTAAATTTTTATACCGTGATAAAATGAAAAAATATAATCGGTTCTTCTTTCTTGAATCGTGTAAAAAGATGATTAGGTGTATTTCATATAGAAAATTGTTTGTTTAGAATTTTTTCGAGAAAAAAAAACTTTTAAAGTCTTATCTGGAAATTAAAGAAATTTAAAAATAGATTTGCTTTGTAAAGTTTTACAATATGACTTGAATAAAAAAAAAGAAATGGATCCAAAATGAATATACACAAATACTCCAGATTATCAGTAGTTGAAAAGGAAAAAGGAACAAAATACAAAGTTTGCTTGGTGCAAATGTCAAGTAGTTCGAAGACTCGTTCAAACTTTTCAACCCCTCTGGCGAAAAGTGTTCCGTTTGCCTTATAATGTTGTGTTATTTGTCATTTCGTTTCGGGTCACATTATATTATATAATACTATCCAAGTTCGACAAGTTTCCTTGTTTGATAGTTCGACACTGTGATATACAAAATTCAAATTGTGTACACTTCTCAGTTATTCAAATTCAAATGTAACTGTCTCGATTGCAATAGCAACAGTGCATATTTTTTTTATTTTTTGAAAAACTTTATAACTCCAAAATTATAATATTACGAACCATTTTTAAATCTATTCCACCTATAAAACCATTATCAAATCCATCTTCATGCACAAAAATGTTCTCACCTAAAATATACAGGGTGTTCTGCAACGGAGTGCAAAGTTTTTAAAGGGAGATAGGTCATATCATTTGGAATATTTTAAAGTATATATATTTTAATCCAAAATATTACAGTTTTCGAGTTATTGATATTTTTTAAATTTCTAAGAAAAAGTCCAAAATGTCGCACTTGCGCACTGATAATTCCCAAATGAAAGGTAATATGGTAGACAAATCTTATTTTTTTGTTTGTTTACAGTGTATTTCATCCATAAATATGAATATAAACATCTATATCTACACAAAACTATTGCAAATACACGATTAGTTATCAAAAACTTGTTGAAGTAAAGGAAAATCAGTGTTTTTTTATATTTCTTGTTTAAAAAAAAAAACGAAGCTGAAAGATTTAAAATATTTGTAAAAACATCTCTGTTTAAAGCCCTTTCGATTGACGTATTGAATATGTAGATATTTAATCAAATTTAAAAACTAGGGTACGAAAACGAAACTGAAATACGCACTAAACAATTGTCGTGTTAGTCCACGAAATAAAGATATTTGCTTCCTTAAAACCACTGCAAAGCTGTAAAAGACAAGTAACGTTACCGTTGTGCCACGCTATAAACATATTATACAACTGACAATACTCACAAACCACCATTCTCATCCAACAATCACAATTCAATGAATCCGAACGACCGGAACTCGTCGCCGAACTCCAAACACCAATAAAAGAAACAAAACAAAGAGATCCCCAACAACGATACGATCCAACTCGAAGCCTTTGCGGAATTCCCCGACGGAAACTGACAGCTTATCAAATATTCCGACCGCTCTCGGCTGAAATCCTCCCCATTGTGCGACGTCTGGCCGGCTTCAGGAAACTGCGCTGAAGCCTGAAGGATTCTCGAGGAATCTGCCGTTGACGAGCCCGCTGTCGTCCCCGATGTGACAGCAGGCCTCAAAACAAAGATGGGTATTTGTAAATTACGTCTTCGAGGGCATTTGTATGCTGAATGCGCGAAGGGTGATGTCGCGGAAGTTGTCGCTTGAGTTATCGTTTTGGGTCGCGTTAGTTTTTTCGATTTAGAGCGTTAATTTGGCGAGGGAAAGAATGTTGCGTGACGTTTTGGTGTATTTATTTGGTAAGTCAAAGTAAATCTTACAGAATTGATACTAATTCCACATAAAATAGGTCTTAAGAAGTATATAATTGCATTGATTACTTTTTGATAAGTCATTTTGTTTATGAATTGAAAATATAACTCCCCACGTACATGCCCTTAAGGACGGCATACTATAATATTAATGACAACTTTTTAATCTGAATTATCTTCAAAACGATTACTGTTACTAATAAAAGTTTTTATCCCTTTTCTATAGGAATTTATTTAAGCTACAAATTTTTGTACATTATATTTCTGTAAATATAACAGTATATGATATTCACGAAAAACCGTTTTCGGCAATCTTTGACATCCTATAAATTTTTTACCAAGCTTTAGATTTTTATAAACTTTTTACATTTTGTTTAGAACCATTATATAAAGCTTATTTCCCAAAATCTAGCTCCTGGGTGGTTTTTTCCAGAAAAAAAAATCTATATTGACTGGACTATACCGGAAATAAAAAAGGATATAAGTGCCAAATAAATATAAAATCGGTTTTATGCCAGAAATATGTTATATAAATCAACACCTATTTTAAAATATGGTCGACGTCCTCAAAATTGGTCTTTAATTGTGTATATCAATAGCAAAGTTGTATCAATTGTATACGCCACTATGAGAATTTCTCGACAAAAACCGTTGTATCTCAAAATCTTAAAATGGTACTTACACTTTTATTTATTTCGGGTATTCATATTTATACTATTATTAATAATAATATAAATCATAGGAAAATACATTGGTATTATTAAAAACAATCAACATTATTCTAACTATCACAAAATTAGTTGAATCACGGATGTAGTCAAGTTTCCCCTATAATTTATGTTATTTGTATAAACTATTTTTTGATATTAAAACTTGCTCAAACCTTCAGATTCAAAAATGAAAAAATTGATTATAGAAAAATATTGAATTTAATTTTATTCTCAGTCAAGCTTAAAGGGCGGAGATCGTGTTTTACAAATTTTAATGTTAAATTGAAAATACCTATTTACTCTTATTAATTTATTGAACGATATAAATATTCCACTTGAATAATTCAATGCTCAATTCCACGAAAAAACAATCCAGACACAATTCAAATCAAGTTATGATAATCAAATATTACTTTCATGCTTGAGATAATAATTTATTAATTGTTGATATTTATGCGCATGATAATTCAAAATATTCCATCTTCGATAAGTAAGAAATACACAACTGTATTTCATTATTAGAGACACCTCAAGCAGAATAATATTTTTGCTTTATCGTATATTTTTGCTTTAACGGAATTGTAAAGGTTTCTCCCAAAATAACTGTTCTTTTTGGTTTTCAATAATATATTGAAAAAAAAATCAATAATTCATTTCAAATAAAATAAAAATTGATTCGTTCTTATTAAATGATGTAAAATGATGATTTGTTGCTATTACTTCAACCTTATCCCAAAACCATTTTCATTTTGAAATTCACAAAAAATATTCAGTGCATTTTCCATTTTCCTCCTCTTATGATATTAATAGTTTGCAAAATTGCTTAGTTCGTGTACGATGCAAAAAAGCTGTGTGTCATTTAAAAACAAATCGTTTTCATTATTCGAAATTTGAATTTTTTTATTTCCTTTCCAATCTACTTAGTTTGTGAATAAAAATCAGAGCTTAAAACTAAAAAAATAACTAAATTGAATGTAATCATTGACACTTCTAAGGTCATAATTATGTGTAAAGGAGTGTGGAAACGAAGATAATGAAATTTTTTTCCAAATTTTAGTAAGAAACGTCAACAAAGCACCATCCCATTATATTTTTACAATGCAAAACTTTTTTGCATTATACGCAAACTAAGCAATTTCACAAACGACGCATAAAATTTATATAAATCCGTTGCACAAAGTTTTCGAATTACGAATCATAAAAATAAAAAAAAACTCGATCAAAATTTTTAAAATACTGGATCTTTACACAAAGTTTTCGCATTACTAATCATAAAAATTAAAAAAAAAACATGATCAAAAATTTTAAAATATACCATCTTTGGAACAATAGCATAAATTTCGCACAAAATTACAAGCACCGGTCACTGTCAGCACTGGTGAATTTTTAAATTTCACATCACCATGGGATAACTACCGTCGTTAAGCTGTCGAACGCTTGAATTATTCCCGGGCCGGAATAAGTAAGGAGCCGCCATATTTGACATTATCGCTAATTAATGGCCGAGCGCTGCCCCGTCTGTTAATGTCCGTTTTATGTTCGAGCGAACATAATCCCCTTAAAATATATTTATTTGCGCAATTAAGGGACACTCGCCTAATTTGACTCGGAGTTGAGTGCGTTCCGGGTCATGGGCGCGAAAAACATTTCCTTCGGCGGCCATCTTGGATTGTTGCTTTCTTTCATTTTTAATGGCGGATTTGTGGTCTCGGGTTTAATAAGCCGTGGGAACGTGTTTAGGTGAGTTCTAAGGAATGGCTTTATTTCGGTTCTGTTGATATTTATCAAACGTCGGGATTGTGCTTAGTCATTTGTGTTAGTTTTCCGAGAATAGTTTTGCCAGAATGGTTTCTGCTCTTTTCTATCAAGGGTAAGGCTCCGGACACATTTAGTCGAGTAGGTTAGCAAAAACGATAAAGTCAGTAGGTCGATCGGGAAGAGATGGAACGTAGCTCAGGGATGGATCCAGGAATTTTTCACAGTTTTCAGGTTTCTTTTCATTTGCTAAATTGTAAAGTTTTTTTTCGTTAAATAAATACAAAATTTTTATACATCTGTAACAGCGGTTCATTAAATTTTAAACTGATGTGCTAAAAATTTTCCTATTTCCTAATAGTTCGTGAGCTTTAATGAAAAATAAATAAAATCTGATTGGTTTTAAAATAACCATTTGAATATATTGTAATAAAAATTATTTGCTAATTACATTTTTTTTTACATATTTAGCATTGTTGAAATCATATTAATGTTGATTAATCATATGAGTCGGGGGTGAAAATTTTTTGTGTATTATAAGATCTATACCAGTATTATTTAATTTATTTGTGTGATACCCTCCTCCTTTCACAAAAAATATTTCAGTTACCTAACAAATTCTAAAACAAAAATTAACTACGCATTTTACCTAAAAGATCCACAATAACAGTACAGTTGAATTAGTCACCTCACTTTTATTTAGCCAATAGAATTTCTTATTCAGTTTTTCCATAATTTTTGGAAAATCAGGTTTGCAATATCAATAAAATTATGCGAAAAAAACGATAATTTCGAAAATACATGAATTTAAAATTTCACCATAATTCACAGGGAGGGCGATTGCTCCCACCGTCCTGGATCCGTCCCTGAGTAGCCATCACAAATAACGCAAAGACTTTGGAAGCAGTGGCGTTTGAGCGATATTGCTCGTGACTCAACGAACTTTATCGTTTTTGCCAAGCAAATCGAAATAACTTAATAAAAACTTAAGAGTCAAGATCCATCCATCATCAAATGTTTTACGATTATATCCAACTACTGACCTATTCATTAACCGCTCAACTTCAGCGATGCGTATGAATCTATGCATATTAAAAACAAAAAACCAAGCCAAGTCAAAATCTCTTCGAAAGATTCTCCCGAAAAAATAATAATATGGCAACCTTTTTTAGGTGGCGTCGTTAACCTTTTCGTTACGCGATGTCGTTTGCGATTTTCGTCAACGGAAGGAAAACGAGAATTTAAAACGGTCCCATTACATTATCGCTATATGAAAATGTACAATTTTTTTCAAAAAAAAAATACGATTATACATTTTTTTATTTTTCGGCGTTGTTGCGTAGGATATGGCCGGCGGTGGGTTCGCGTTACGACCGGATACGCGTTTCACGCGCGAATATCATACTTTTTAATTAGCGCGCGCAAATTTTTCCACGTTTTTAATAATGGCGATATCATTGTCCGCGATTGTTTGTAATTTGATAATCACGCACTTGAAAAAGCGCGAAAAGTGTTGTTGTTGAAACGTTTAAAATTAAAAACAAAACGGCGCGGCAACTGTTATTCTGTCGTAATGTTTCCCGAGCTGGAATGATAACGTGTTTAAAAACGAGCAATTAAGCGGTTATTTTTTGGGAGAAATTTCAATTTGGAATAATTAAAATGGGATTTACATAATGTTTTGAAATAAAATTAAAGCTTTTTTTATATATTATGAATAAAAATAATAAGAATACTAAAATACTATATTTCATATTTTAAAAATAAACTATATCATCATCGCCTTGGGGAAAATATACCATAAGAGAAGTTTTTATGAGTGAATAGCCTTGTGAGAAATTTTCCTGATAGACATCTTCATATGAGCAATTTTCCTGGAAGGAATTTCAAGGAACATGATTTTTTTATCAATTTTAATGTCATTTCTCTCAATATCATGTCATCTTGAGGAACATATTCTGAGAGAAGTTTTGTGTATTATAAAGAAAACAGTATGAGCAATTTTTATGATAAAAGATTCCATGTGAGTAATTTTCCTGATTGGAATCATCTATTAACCATGAATTTTTTACCAATTTTATTGTTATTTCCCTCAAAAATATTTCGATTCCTATCAAAAACATCTATATCATCATCACCTCGAGGAACATATTCTGAGAGAGGTATTTACTGTGAGTACTTACTCACAGTATAGTAACATATAGTACTGTAATACAGTTTATTACAGTATAGTATAGTGTAGTACAATACAGTATAGTGTATTTGTAACGACGTAAGAAATTTTTCTGAAAGGAATATTCAGTTAACTATGAATCTTAAATTAGACCTAATTTAACAAGTCAAAGATAATGCGAACTCGCAATTTTTCCTATAAATTTATCATCAGATATACAATTCACGAAATAAACATTAAAAATCAATAGCACATATTTCCACGAATCATTAAATTCCACGAAAACAGATTCGCCATCAAACACAATGGGCAATCGAAACGAAAATTCGCATACAATACACAAACGATCAATAGCGGGCAAATAAGTCGAGCTTTCGTCGAAAACTCGACATGTCCTAATCTCGGGTTTATTAGCGGAACGAGATCCGCCATTATCATGCAAAACCGTTCTAATTTAGATCGTTTAACATGAATGGGCGAGCGAATTGAACGTGAAAAGATCAACTCGCGATTCGCACAAAGGCGGCCATAATTCAGAATTTAGCACGAAACGAACGCACATTCGCAATATGGCGTGGGCGTAAACTTATTATCTCGTGTGCGCCATTTTGGCATCTCTGTTTATTGATTGTGCGGAAAACCTTATTAGTGCGTGTGTGTTCGGTTTACGGATATGTTTTTTTTGCGATCGCAATATGTTTTGATACCTTTTTTAGTAGTGTAACTTCTATAGGGACGTTGTTGGGAATTTTTATTTTTAATAGGGACTAGCGGTAGTACCCGGCGTTGTCCGTTTTTTTTGGATTTTTTTAGTTGTTTTTTTTCTGAAAAGTCATGATAACAGATAAATGTAAACTGAAAAAGCAAAACCAATCGATATTTTTATGAAGATTGGCTGGTAGACCCGACCCTACAGATAGGCTGACCATACGTCCCGTTTTCTCTGAGACAGTCCGACAGTCTTACGTTTGTCCCGTTTTGTAAAATTATTTGATTTGTCCCGATGGGTAAATATATTTTATCAGTAGTGTATTTTCTTAACGATATTAATCGAGGGAAATTTTTTGAACGTGTAAATTTTTTTTATATAGGGGAGGGGTATTTTTTTCTGAGCGTCCCGTTTTGGGTCCTAGGAAATATGGTTACCCTATGCAGAAACCTTCCTGGATGCGTAACCAACATATTTACAAAATTTCATCGTGATCAGATAAGCGGTAAAGGCGTGCATAGGACGCATTTTTTTGATAATATGTATAACCTTTATTTTTCAAAAAAGTTTGAAAAACTGGTATATTTGTATATTAAAAAATAAGCAATTCTATAGCTAAATAAAAGTGAGGAGTGAGAAATTTAATTTGTTATTGTGGGTAAAATGGGTAGTTGATTTGTGTTTTAGAATTTGTTTGGTAACTTAAATATTTCGATAAAGGTGGAAGTACGACACAAATAAAGTGATATAAATTTTTTGACATACAAAAAAAAAAAATTCACCTGTGGCTCTAATCATTAGAATATTTCCAATAATAATATAAAATAAATAGAGATTTTTTTGTTATTGACAAATAATTTTTATTATAGAATATTCAAAAGACTATTTTGAAACCAATCGGATTTTTTTAATTTTATTTTATCTGTACAAAAACATAATTATATAAATACATTACTGTATGGGTACACATATACCACCATAGCCTAACAGGTCACCCTACATCGCTATGGTGGCTAAAATAGTGGCCAATTTTATTTTCCATTGAGGCCCACGAATTAGTTTGAAATAGGAAAATTGTTGGAATATCTGTCAAAAAGTCAAGAACCGCTGTATATACATAGATATTGTAAATATTTAATGCAAAAAAATTTTCCAAATTTAACAAATTAACCAAAAAAATCGCCCCCCTGCAGAAAATTCCTGGATCCGTCGCTGCGGTATATTTTAAAATTTATCGAATCCGACTCTGACATGGACTTCGCTTCGACTCTAATTTCGACACTGACTTCGATTCTAATTCCAGCTCCGACTTGAACGATTTTAACAAGATCGAATTTTCAACGTATAAAATTAATAGTAGATAATAGAAATATATAATAAAGAACGATTTTTAAAATAAAAAAGCACCTCTTATTCCACGAAAATCTTAAAACAAAAAATAGACCCTCAAACTCATATTTTATTACAATGATGAATAAATCATATTTTAGTGTTGATTTTGAATTTTTTTCCATAAAATATTTATATACATTAAAAACTGACGTGGTAAAGGGAGAGTTGAAGGTTAAGGTGTCTCAAAATATACAATGAGTTTGAATGTATAGTGTGCATTATTTTTTTGAGATTTTATGCGAATTAAGGGACATGAAACTGCGGACGTGAAATATGGAAGGTCATCTTGAATACGAGTGCGTAATAGGTAATTGCTTCCTTTTGAATATTTTAAATTTAAATTATTCTATTTTACAGCGTTGTTTGAAAATAATGCTAATTTTAAGATATAAATTTGTTTCAGAATAATTTATTAATTATCCTGAAGCAAATTATTTTTTTTACAGTTGGTTTGAGTTTATAAACATAATTTGATTAAAAAACATTTTTTTTATTTTTTAAAAATAAGTCGATTTAAGATATTTTTATTGTATAAGATATTCTATTTTTATATACATATTATATTTCTATTTTTTTTACTGCCAAATATGTTTTGAACATATCATTTCAGTATTTATAAACATATCAAAATTTATTACTGAAACATCTCAATGTTTCCTAAAAAAAAATCCGTTACACAATTCAATTCTTTTAAAGCAAAACCATTCCCCAAATAATCACAATAAATTTCCCTTTATACAAAACGACTGTGTATTACTTTTTCAATAAACATTTCACAAAAAACCTATAAATTATAAATAAAAATTTACGACAATCGAGTTTATATATATTTTTAATACCGCCCCATCCAACGTCCGAACACGACCAGAACATTTTTTCCTCCTACGAATAGTTTATGCTCGAATTAAACTTGTTTATGACATGGCGGACCTCCAGAACTAAAATGGCGCGCATTTTTTTCCACATCGAACCGCTCTACATATTTTCCGATACGGAATTTTCCCTCGCGTCATTTTTTTGTCCTCACAATGCTCTTTCCGAACGGAAACCGGAACCGGGACCGGAACCGGAACCGAAAGAGAGGACCGTCCGTTGATTTATGCCGGTCTAATGTCGTTATCGATGCGTATTTTTTATAATAATATATATAAAGGGGTGGGATAATAAACAAGAGTTCGATCCCGGCGGACATTTGTCTTGCTTATGGCGCATAATCTTCCAGCGTTTGTCTGTCTGTCTGACTGTCTGTCCGTCTGTGGCTCATCAATCTTGCTCGGCCATAATCCGTACACCGCTCCGACTTATAAATAATGAATTTCTGCGTGACTTTTGCTGCAAAAACGTGTCGCGAGTCAAAAAGATTCCGTACGTGATCGTTTTGTATATACGATGATTCGTGGGTGTGCTAGTTAAATTTTTAAAATGGTCGGTTCTAGTAAAAGTGATGTATTATGATGTTAAATTGGAAAGTGGCGTATCTCCGTTTTTTTTTGTCTCGAGATATTTTAGATTTTGAATTTTTTAATATTTAAAAATACTGTTAAGTTGTGATGAACTTATTTTTATTTTCCGAGGTTTTAAATACATATATCAAATTTGAAAGTAATTAAAATTTTGAATTAAATGTAACTAAAATAGTATTTTTTGGACAGAAAATTAAAATTTATATCAAAACTTGAAAAAATCTATATGAAAGCGGCGTAAATGCCATTTAAAATATAGTTAAGCCTAGATTTAAGCTAACATGGCCGTCTTCTTTGTATGCTTATAATAAACCTAGTCAACATTGCATAATATTCCTATGAAATGAACGAAACATATTTATTAGTAAAATATTATATTTTTGCTTAACCATACAATTGATAATTTATGTACGCATTTGAACAAATTCGATTAAGTAGAAAATAGTATTTATAATACATATAATATTATAATTAGTACATAGTCGATTTATAAGTTCAAAATTTTGGCGATATAATGTCGTAAATAATAAGAGAAAATACGTCATTTTTAAATATAACATTATACAATAATTAATTTCATGTGAATATTAAACTGTGTTGAATTTGTTTGCTAGGAACATACAAAGCGGACATCCTTGTTAACATAAATCTGTACTTAACTTTTTTAATTTGGAGCTTACACCACTTTCATACATAACATAACAACTCACATAATAATATGATAATTATGACTATCCATACAGTTCGATTGACAAAATCATTGATTCAACTAAAGCAATAAAAGAATTACTTTCCCCGAAGCCTTCACAACAAACACACTTAACCAGAAAGCACAAATAACTCGAAAAACAACAGTAAATAGACGAAAAAAAATTGCATTTGATTAATAGCGACGTAAACACAATAAATAATTCCGAAACCCAAGCACATCAGGGCACGAGGAACGCGACGGATATTATCGACTTGTTTATGTTGTGAACGAGTTCGATCTAATTCGCCGGATATTAATTTGGGCGCAGACGTTTTCATTACGTGTAGCCAGCTACGGCCGCTACGAAAGCCGGGCCGTAGACGGGTAGGGTGAAGAGTGTCGGATGTGGGTATGGCGGGGACTCACCATGTTCTGGCCACGGGCGCGTGGCATACGTAGATGTATCTCTGCACTGCCAGGGCTAGTGTTAACCAAATGCTCGCCGTATGAAACATCGCCGGTATGACCTGAAATTTGAAGAAAATGGGTTAAATGTGATTTTTTGTGGAAGGGTGGAATTCCATAGTGAGCTCTAGGGAAACTCCAAAGTTATAGAAAATGTTAAAATTTATTATTGCGTGGAAATGTCTTTCAATAGATGTTATTGAGGTTAGATGTGATTTTTTTGTGGAAGGGTGGAATTCCATAATGAGCTCA
The DNA here is from genome assembly GCA_009617725.1 of Hydropsyche tenuis. NCBI lineage: Eukaryota > Metazoa > Arthropoda > Insecta > Trichoptera > Hydropsychidae > Hydropsyche > Hydropsyche tenuis. The sequence goes on from VTON01000135.1 coordinate 94,562, forward strand.
ATAGAAACTTCAATGTTATAGAAAATGTTAAAATTTATGATTGCATGGAAAGGTCTTTCAATGGATGTTGTTAAGATTTAATATGACTCTTTAAAGAAGAGTGGAATTTCATGGTGAGCTCCATAGAAACTACAATGTTATAAAAAATATATAAATTTATATGGAAAGGAAAGGTTTTTCAATGAAAGGTGGAAAGGTTTTTTTTTCAATGAATGTTATAATATTATGGTAAAATATGATATTTTTATAGAACGGTGGAATTCCATGGAGAGCTCCATGGAAACTCCAATGTTATAGAAAATGTTCGAAGAATTTATGATTGCATGGAAAGGTCTTTAAATGGACGTTATTAAGATTGAATATGATGATTTAATAATCTTCAAACGACATAAGAATTAAAATTTCTACTTTTTCGTAAAGTGCGTGTATATTATTTTGAAATTCTATAACATTTACTTCCACTTTCCATTTAAAAAAGCTTAACGTAGAAAACGTTCGAGAAAATGTCGCATTTATCAATCAGAAACATTAAATATATTTATTTAATGTCATATGCCTCATTGTCAGTCAAAAGTCTGAAGGTATTTATTACTAAATGTACGAGTAGGTCGGGTATAGAAAATTTTTTCCGTGACATTTATTTAACGTACTCGTATCTTGTTCGTTCGGGCATTCGGGTCGAGAATACGATTATTTTAATTATAATTTGAACTCACATAATTTTGAAGTGTAAACATTATAGAATTTTAATGTAGTATAGGTGCGCTTCACAATTTCACAGCAAATCGGCGATTGATAACTGGCAATTTATATGTGCATAAGTGGCCAATTTTACATTACTCCAATAATAAGACGAAACACCAAAATTTCTATCACATAATTTTTTTTTGTTCTAAAACTCCATTATTTTTGCACAAAATTCAATTATACCGTTCATAATCTTCGATTTCTACTAGCCAAGTATTATTTGAAAATAAAATCTGGAGAAGATTTTTATAAAGGAATTCGAATTCGGTCATTACAAATCCGAAAAGTAATAAGTGAGCTTAATTGATTGCGAAGTTCCGAGTGTTCGGTTCAAAGCCTAAACGCGTCAAATAGAATCCGATTCATTAACACAGGAAATAGATTTATAATAATTGATTAGGTTTTTGTCATGTTTATGCTTTTTAAACGATTTTTATCAATTCGATAATATGAAAAATATGATTCTTTTATACATATAAAAGAATCATATTTTTCATATTATCGAATTGATATATTATAGATATATGATATATATTGTATTATATGAACTAAATCGTAGGAAATTTTCAGTGTATTATATTTAACCGAGATCCGATATGAAGGTAGTATGAGAATAGAATTTCCTATTGTGAGCGAGCTCAATTATGGCTTCAATAACAGATTCGACCGATCGTGAAACTGCGATTTGATAGATTTCAGTGTAGCGCCTTGCTCTATTATACTTAGAAAATGCAATAAAAAGAACGAGAATGTTAAACGAAATCGTTACAGAAATAGGAAGATGGATGTCTTGTGAATAAATGAAATCGTCAAAGCTTTGAAAATTATCTACAAGAAAAGCAAAATAATATGAATATTGGCATTCTGAAATCATATATTTGAAGTTTTACGATGAATATGTATAAAATTGAAAAACAAAATTAACAGCGATTAAAGTAGTTCATTATAATATGAACGCGGCTTAATCTTCGCAACGATTCGAATTATTCACGACAATATGGCGGCATTGGCACGTGTCAAAGCCTTTTGTCACATTTGCCTTTGCTCGAATAATGCCTCAAAGGGAGCCGCAGCCCATAAAGGGATTTATTAAACGGGGATGCAACAGTTGATTTGAAGTTTGAAAGCTAAGGGTATCTTAATTGTTGCAAAGATTTATGTCAGTGATCTGATAAGGATTTGAGTGATGATCTCATTATGGATTTTATTTGTTTGATGATTTAGTTTGCGGAGAGTACTTATGGAAAATATATTTAAGATAGTCCAGTTAAAAAATGAGTACATAGCCGAAATGTTGGTGGGAGTTATACTTCTGATGGTCATTCATAAAAATTTCGTAGTTAAAGTTGGGAATTTATAACAGATGTGAGAATAAGTTGCGTTAAAATCCACTCCCACCCACAAAATATTTAATTTTTAAACTCATTCTAATAGATGAAAATGCTGCAATTCTAAAATTAACTCAAACTACCTCAAAAATATTAAAAATTCGACCCAACTTACAAAACCATTTTCAAACTCATTCTCACACTTTTTCACGATTCTACTTACATTCTAATACTTTATATAATTCAATAACTAGAATTTTAGTTACGCGTTTTATATGCACGTTACTCTTACGCAACTTTAAAAAAAATATAACTTTAAAAACGATGAAACTTTCATTTATTTTATCTCACTTATCAGAATGTAAAATTAGAAAAGTATATCGTCCGAAAGCTTACTCACTGTATAATATTTTACTATGACAATTTTGATCTAGAAATTTATTTGTAAAACCAAAATCTTTAGATTTATACATTATTTTTTTATTGAAACACTAAAAGACTATCTTTTTGAATTTACATGATAATTTTTATTTTATTACCACTCCTAAGAAAAGTCCTGGATCGTTTTTCGCAGAGCACCTTACGAAAATATGCAACCATTCCGCAATCAAAGTTGCTACATATGCATATGAAAATCAAAAGTATATTCGAAGCTATAACCGAAAAATAATCACACCGGCGATTACACTTGATATGAAATTTTCAGCATATGCTTCGATTTAATTATTCTTCTGCGAAAACTTTGCATATGAAAGCCAACCTACCGAAACGAGTTCGTTTCACTCACATGTGTATTCCGAGCACATATCGTACAAACAAAACGTTGTCATGCGATAGTCGGGTTGTCACGTTAGACAACACAATGGTCTGGAATGGATCGTGCAGGGCCATTAGAAACCCAATATTCTAATTGTCGGACAAACTTTGAGTCATTTCTGGAGAACATGCGACTTGAACATACACTCGGAGTACGTATGACTCAATTAACGCGATACTCTTGTCAGGGTGAGGGGTCACGGTGGTATGCTGAATCGATTCGGATATTGCTCCTCTTGTTGTGGAAGTTTCGTTTTATGTACGTGCAAGGGTGAAACTCCATGGTGAGCGTATCTCGCGAAAACTCAAGAGTTGTGTACCTGATTTTTTTTTATACGGGGGATACGCTCCAGAGACTAACTTGTAAAAAATGTGTGATGAACATATAAAAATTATATTAGAGATAGGTTCCATCAGTATATTTGCAGACTTTATAAAAAATGTGTTATGCAGAAAATTTTCGCTATGTGAAATTGTTATATTAAAAAACAGAATTTTTTTATATACATATAATATAATACTAACTATGTATAATCGTATACTGGCCTCCACTGAATCTTACCATTGTGGCATAATAATAATTTTTTTTATACCGTGTTAAAGTGGAAAAAAACAATGTAAAAATATAATTGGTTCTTTTTCATTGAACCGTGTTATTTCGAAACCCTATAAAAAGATGATTGGGTGTATATGTTACGCAACGTTCGTGCGTTCGTTATTTTAGTGAAAAACGCAAAAAATGCGTTTTGTGTGTAATTTGACATCATTTTTTGGTGTTATAAAAAAATTGAATGTTTTATATCTGTCAAATATGATAGTTGATGTGTCTTACAATGTGTGACGTGTCTTACCAATGAAAAGCTGGGAAAGACTTGTATTGCTGACACCAGAGTGTTACAATGTGGTTGAAGAGGGTATTGACTACTAAAAACGCAAGACTTTTCATTTAAAAAGATGAGAGTCGGAAAGTCACTAATTGAAAAAATAATTTTGATACAAATATCAAATGTTTAAAATTCACAAAAAACACAATATTTTCAGCGTTTTTATAAAAAATTCAATTACACAAACGTTGCATAACAACAGTGAATTTCGAAATACAATATGTGAATAAATATTTGAAGTCAGTGTTTATATAAAACGAATCTATATGGAAAATTTTCCGTGAGAAAGTTCAAAATAATCTTACATATTGAACATTTCAATCCTACATTACAGAACGTTGGTTTTTGAATAAGCGTCCGATTTATGCATCGGACTAATTAAGCGGAATTAAAGAGGCGACATTCGAACGTCGATTCATTAATTAATTAATCTTCAAAAGACACTAATTAAATTCAAAACCGATTCGTGAAAACACGATCGCTATCAATCTCCATTTCGCTGAATGAATACAAACAGAACGCTTTTACCGAAAAGGAAAACATATCTATAATATAACGCATTGATGCTTCGTAAAGATGATATTATATAAGGAACATCGAATCAAAAGTTACAATATTTTTTGGTTAATTTTTAAATAGATGATGATTAAGGATATGATTTTTTAAACGATCGAAAAAATAAGGTAGGTACTTGTACTCGATATGGGTGCGATGTGATTCACTCACACGCATACAAATCACTGATTTATAGTGAAATTGTTAAGCGCATCTACACTATGTTAAAATTATATAATATTTTTCATTTATGATATGGTATAAGGTGGAAATAGTAAAAAATAAGTAAATTATTTTTATAATTGATTCATTAAACAATTTTGAATTGGTTGTGCTTGAAAAAGTAAAATGAGTTTTAAATTAAATAAAAAAATGTGCTAATTATATTTGGGAAGAGATTGCGAGTTTTGATTCAACGTCACTCATATGATAACATTTTCTGTATAATATAAGAAAAAGTACGAAGCGAAATCTTTCATTAAAATCGGTCTGTTTCGTTGGATTTTGACGAACGTGAGCAGAATGCTGAAGATTCTTTTCGTCTTTGGCGTGCTGAAAAGGCGATTTGTGCTAGGATGATTTCTTTTTTTATGTATTTTGTATATATATCAAAAGATTTTCCCTTTTTTCACGTGAAAGATTGCAAGTGAACGATATGAATTTATTTATAAATTTGTTTCAGCTATTGAACAAATGTCGTGTTCGTGATAAAAATTAAATAGAAAAAAAACCACACTTTTGATCAAACTCATCTATGTACATTCAGTGATAAAAACGTTCGAATATATTATTAAAAAAAAATTTATACAACATAAATAAATAAATTTCCCCGAAATACTCCAACACGTATTCCGAGCATTTACCTCGAAATAAAAAAAAGCCGATTTTGAAAACAAACTTCCTGTTTCGGACTGCTGTCATTCAAAACGTCAATTATCCCGTTCACGTACACGGTCCGCAGTTTGCAAAATTTCATTTTCACGTCGAAAATATAAAAAAAACTACCATAGCCCGACGGGAAGCTGAAAGCGTTCTAGAAGTGGGAAAAAAAATTAAACGAAATCCACTGCACTCTTTAGACGTGTCAAAGGTGAACTTTTGTGTAGGAAGATCACTTCAAAAGAAAAAAAAAATAGGCAAAAGATCCCGTCTTTGCACAAGCTCTTAATTGCGCACACTAAACCGAAGGCGGGAAAATATATTCAAACGGAAAGAGCGTTTGAAAGTTTCCGACGGTGAATCCTTTTGAATTGCGAGCGAAGTATAATTGCGACTTTTTCGCAACAAAGCAATGGGAAATTTCATTCGAACAGCATATTTGCCGATCGGTATCCAAAAATAATTCTTATTTATTCAGATGAACGGTATAAAAATTATTCGGTTTTGTAATTTGTAAAAATTCCAATATAAAACAATAGCCGGGTTTATACTGAAACTTTGTAATTGTGTCGAAAATACTTAAGTTGTAAAAATAAGGTCGAAAGAAACATCCCTTGTGTAACATTGCAGGATTTTTTCGTAGTTATTGCTTATTGCTGCACAAAATCATATACCGAAAGAACGACTGTTTCAAAAGCTCGGAACATGGAAGTTTCCTCAGATATTTTTTTTTTGTATTTTTCTTCTGAGGAAAAATCCGATGAGGCTTCCAAACAGTGCTGAATAAGTATAAAATAAAAAATAACGGCAGCACGGGAAAGACAACGAAAATACTTTTAGTGCTAAGCAAGGAGAATGCTAATAGTCGTTATATTTTTTTTTTAATTCAGTGGAATTAATTTTAACAAATACGACGTAGTTAATTGTTACGAACTAATAATATACGCCTCGTTTACAGTGTACAATGTTCACGTAACGTGAACGTAGTATAAATTCACGTTTATTTTCATTGCGATAACTAAATGTTGCATCATTGAATACGTTCTGTGCAAAAGGCAAACAAAATGTCAAAGGCAGTTAAAAGTATTTTGCAATATTTCTGTTTTTTATAAAAGAAAAAATTATCGAGCTTGCAACATGCAACACGGCATACGAAAATATAATACAAAACAAACACACAGCCTCCATTCCTCGAGTTTTCACGTTCACAAGAGCGGCCGGAAAAATTCCTTTGATCTTTATATTTATGTATTTTTTTATATTTAAAATATATTTTTAAAAAATTGTAGACCGAAAAATTTCTGCACGTGAAAAGTTTCAAAATGAAAATTGAGATGATAGTGATTATTCGACAATTAATAGGGTCATAATTATTTTGGGTGTGGAGATGAATTAAAAGTGAGGTTGGATTTTGGATTTTATGGTAATTTGGAGTAGTTTTGGTGGTGATAATGACTTTCGGTGTAGAAGCGAATTTTAAGATTTTTCAATAGGAATGGGTTTTGAGTTAATTTTGGGTTGGTATTTCACTTTGTTGGGTAATTATTATATTTAGACATGAGAGTGATTATATTATATTATAGAATGTAGGTAATTTTGGAACTATTTACAAATATATTCATTATTGTGATTGAATGACAAGTCTTTTGCCATTTTATTTCGTGACTTTTTTCTATCAAAAATTTTCAATGCTACATTTACAGACTACACTCATATTGAAAAATATTACGAATCTTTAACTAGAAAAATTTTAGGAGACAAAATATTATACATTAAAAACATACATGGCGAATTTTCATGAAACGAATTTTCATTGAGCTTACCCTAGAATAGAAATGGCTTCTAAAAAAATTTGAAGTATTATATAACTTCTAGCACACGTGACAGCTACGTGCTCATTTTTTTTAATACTTTAATTATTTTTGGCGACTAATTTGCGAAAAACGCTTCACACACGTTCATATTTTATTCATTAATTTTTCGCAGAGCGACGTTTCGATATATGGCAAGTGACATGGATAGAAAACAATGTTGCAAAGCCTTTTGCTTTTGCCGTGAGTTTCCCGGAAATTTTCCGCTTTGGGTGAGCGTAATTAGAACGTTTTCCGAGCACTTTTCCTAGCTACATAAAGGAGCTACGATGTCAAGTGGGACTAATTTGCACCGTAAGTGCTTAATTTGCGACGCAGAAAAGCCCTTTAAATTGCGCATATTGATAAGTAATTAAATTTCCTCGTTAACGTTTTTTTATGTTCTATTCAAATATGACTTGATGAGAATATTGTCAAGATAATTATGTATATTTATGATAAAAATAATTTTCAAATAAAAAGATTCAATTTGATTGTATGTGTAATTCAATAATATTAAATTAGTTTTGTAATTAAATTTGGTCACGCCTACTATGAAGTTCATTTTATCGTTTACGTCCATGCTCACGTTTTCGCTTACGTCTACGCTCACGTTTATGTTTACACTTATGCTAATGCCTTTTCCCAAGTGTATGTTCATACTTATGCTTACGTTCACGCTCACGCTTATGCTATCGTCTATATTTATATGCATGCTCTTATCTACTCTTAAATTTATGCTCATGTTTATGTTCTCATTTATGCTTACATCTACGCTCACGTCTACGCTCACTTTTACGATTACATCTATGCTCACGTTTATGCTCTCATTTATTCTCATGCATATTATCACGTATATGTTCATATATACGCTTACATCTACGCCCACTTTACGGCTTAAATCTACGCTCACGTTTATGCTCACGCTTATTCCAACGCACATTTTCACGTATATGTTCATATCTACGCTCACGTTTACGCTCACCCCTGTATTCACCTCGGAAATTTTAGTAAAGCTCCGTAACTCCGTAAATTTTGGTAAAGCTCTATAACTATCAAATATCTATATAGATTAAATACATCTGTATTACACAAATTTCAGAAAACCGATTTTCCAAAAACAATTTTTTAATAAAAAACTTCATAAAATTAAATCTAACACATATTCTCACGTCTATGTTCATATCTACGCTTACGTTTACGCTCACTCCTGTATTTACCACGGAAATTTTGGTAAAGCTCCGTAACTATCAAATATCTACATATATAGATTTAATATATCTCTATTACACAAAGGGTGCGATTTAACTGTGCATTCAAAATAAATAAATTGCACCTTAAAACGAATCACTTGTGCATTAGAAAAATATACGATGTGTATTATTTCTGGTCCATTAAAGAATCTCATATTGAGCATTATTTTATTCATAGTGTGCAATAGAAAAAAAAATTGTGCAGTATAATGTAAGCATTAAAAAAAAAAATGTGCATTAGAATGAATAGTATGTGCATTAAAGTGACAGTAGGTGGCAACGTCGCCTTTCTCTATAGGCAATACAATACAACTGCTAACTGTCAGTGTCAATGTTTACATTTGTTTACGTATGAACAGAATGACAGAACGTTATAGATTTTAACAATTTGGTCCATCTTTGGCTCAATGTCGATTTTGTTTGAATTCGGTTTTTCTTGCGAATAGATTCTATTATGAAAGTTGTGAATAATGGTCGTGCGATTGGTATTTTTTCTCCTTATCACATTTGCTACGTTGCCGTCATTTACTTACATTCATTTTAATGCACGTTTATTTATTTTAAGGTACAGATATTTTTTCAAATGCACACATTTCAATGCTCGTATTAAATGCACACATTATTTTTTTGAATGCACATTCGTTTTATTTAAAGCTCAGGTTTAATGCACAATTACTTTTTATGAATGCACGTTTAAATTGTTCCCTTACACAAATATCAAAAAATCGATTTTCAAAAAGTCATAAAATTAAAAAACAACATTTCACCGAAATCAAACCTCACAATCCGAAAATAATTTCAATTACGCGAACTTTCCCGCGCCAAATCCCCGGCAACATATTTCCCCAATCGCACGACCCCGCATTTTTTTCGGATCCAGCCAACGTCGACATAAAGCCGAGACGCTTCCCTCTCGGTTCCCGATTTTCCCGAATTCCCAGTCCCTTTTATTTTCGACGTATCCCTGTTTTAGTGGCCCGTATTTCGCGGGATCGGGCGGCCATTACGGCGCCATATGTCGCGGTCGATTTTGTCCGACCGCGCCATTTTTGGGACACTGCTTGATGGCCTTTGGTCTTTTTGTGTTTGTGTTTTTGTTTTTTTTTCGAATTATGACCGTGTGGTGGGACGCTTTTTTCGTTTTGGATTCGGTGCTTTTTTGGGTTTGATGGCGGTTCGTGTTTGGAAGTCGGAATTTATTGATGTTGAAGTAAATGTTTTTGAAGATTGGAAATTTTTGGGTTTTTATAAAAAAAGTTTAATATTTAATCATGTTTATATTTCAATTAAATAAAAAATAGATTTAGCTATCATCAATTTTATAATAATAATAATAATAATAATAATAATTATTATTATTATTATTATTAAAACTATAATTAAAGATTGAGAGTTGAAATGTGAGATGTGAGGATAAACTATCCCAAAATTTACCCTCATCCTCAACACTATTTTCAAATTCATTTTATTACTCATATATAATTTAAATTACTTTTACATATTTTATGTTGTTCATAAATCAGAGTTTTTTTTTGATACACGTTGGGTTGATATGCATTGTTAATACATGTTAATACATGTTATGTTATCATAAATACATGTTTCGTTGTGCAACGTTTTTTGTCTTACGTACCATAAGATGTATAACTCACAAAATTTTAAATGGTAGATGCTAAGCAAAGCTTCAAAAAATATTTTCTAAGCATAATTTCACAATCATAATATAATATGTATGTAAAATTGCTTAGTTTTCATACCACGCAAAATTTGTTTGTATCGTATATGAATAATATAATACATTACAGTAGGACAACACATTATAGTTATTTTTCACCAAAATTTCGATTTTTTCTTTTCATTATCTTCACAAATTTTTATTTTTTTTTGGAAGTGTCAATAATTAGGTAAGCTAGTTGGTTTTTTAGTTTTAAACTCTGATTTTTATCTACAGCGGCAATGTTTTTTTTTATTTGAATAGAAGGCAATGAAAAATAATTTCGTATTTCAAACAATGAAAGCGTTTAGTTTCGAAAAACATCAACATGGCGCAATCCTACTATATTTTTCGCAAACGACGCAAAAACGTCTTGCATCATACGCAAACTAACCAATTTATCAAAGGACGTGTAATATGTACAAAACATATATGTTTTATTAATTCGAATATTCAAATTTTCAACACTGTCTGCTTTAGAATCGAACTTTCGACCTTTTACATTCAAAGGTTAGTACTATTCTAATTGCAGCACGGTCCAATTTGATTTTGTAAAGAATATTAATTTTAACGTCTCCTTTACGCATTTGTATTGTACAAGCACAAATGCTTCGGGATTGAAAACAATCGAGCTTGTTTCGTATAAGGGAAACGTTGAATTTCATATTGACGTTTCGCTTAATCCCGATTTCGAGAAATTACAGGGAGTTTTGCTACAATTGAGAAAATTCAACGAGAAAGCATCATATATACACAAACTGTTGGCTTAGTTGTTATTGCTGTAATGGCAAACGTTAAATATTAATCGTTATTGCGCAATCAAGCCTTTTCAAATTATACGGAAATAATCATTGTGCAATTTAGATAATTAATGGACCAAAGCACTGAAATTAAATCATAAAAATAAAAGGAAAAGCGTGTTGAATTTTATATATTTTTTCCACTAATATGACACGAAAAAAACAAATTCCTTAAATCTAAAAAAAAAAACAAAACTCATAGATTATTCAAACATGTGAGTACAAAAGTCGAGTGACACATCATGTATAATGCACAACGGAAAAGAGCTTATTCGAATAAACACTCGCTGAAACCTTCAGATTTTTTCAATTTATACTTCTATAGGAGCGTAAGCACTAACCGGAAATATTTTTTTGTTGAAAACATTTTTCAAATATCATCAAATGTCATCTAATGACAGTTAGAACGCTTTCACTGCTGTAGGCAGATTGACAAGTACTAAAATTTTTACAGTCAATTTCCGTTTATCTTTAGCGAATTTTATTTACAAAACTATCAATATTTCGATCTAGTTTAATGTATTTTCATGTAAATAAACATAAACAGAAAATATATTCATATTATGAAAATCTCAGTTGTACCCCATACTCACTAAAAAGTGAGTAAAAAACACGGAGAAAATTACCGTTCGTACGAAATCGTCCGAGATAAACTTTGACCTTATGCGTCTTATCTTACATATCGTAAAAGTGGCACTCTTCGAAACTCGCTTTCCTTTAAAAATGAAAAATAAAAAATCCCCAAATAAAAATGGCGGGAAAAAAATAAAGCGAAAGATGATACGATACGCTCAAGCCTAAGTGCTAGTCTTTGAGTGTTTTAATCAACTGTTGGGTGGGGTAAGCGTTTTTCTTCTTGTAAATGATTTTTCCTGGGATAAAAGAACGAGTTTCAATCAAAAGATCAAGGGTTTTAATAAAAGGTTCTATTTGCGATAAGTAAAATATTTCCATTGGCGACGTAATTAAAATGAAAGTTTTCCTATGTATTCGAATACGATTTATGTTGAATAAAAAAAATTGAATATACAATCTTTGAGAGAGCAAAATAAAAAATTCAAAGAACACAATCGGGGAAAAATTCTTTGATTTTTTAAAAACGAGAAAAGGTCACGTTTTGTACAGACTGAGCTGAGTTTACATATAATTTTTTTTTCCACTCTATATATTCTTTTCTTGTGATATACTATACGTGCAACATGACATTTTTCGTATACACGTCCATGCAAAAATTCAATTTATTTTCCACTTTTCCCGAGTCATTGATCCTCAGTGGTTGTGTGTTATGTTACTCTATATAAATTTGGGTAAATTTGGCAAATTTCGTGATCGATTCCGAATTACTTCAATGAATAATTATAATAAGTTTTTTTTGTATAATATTGTATTTTATTTGATCCTTTTTGGTAAACTTTTTATCGTATTATCATCATAAATAACTTTTGCAACATTTATTATAGAAAAAAGCTCATTTGAAATTTATCTGAAGTTTAAAAATTTTACTTCACTACTCAGTGATAAGAAGAAGGTAATTTTGGCCAAGTTAAACGCAAAAGTATTATTTATCGAATATTTTTGGGCTAATGATATGTACATTTATAAATAGACCTCATCATTTATAGCTAAACTTTTGTAATTTGTGGAAATAAGTACGTTCAACAAAACTATAATCATTGAAATTACTGTATATGAATATTTTTTTATAAATAATTCAAATTAGAACGTTGATAAAAATTTTAAAATTATAATTTTTATTTACAAAAATAAGTATCTACTCTAGCCGAGTTTCCTCAATATACATATAGGATACGGGCATTGGTACGTGGAGCTCGTTGAGCCAATATCATTCGCTCCATAAAAGGGATTTGAGTTTTCTTGAAATTTTATTCGCGATACAAACACATTTTGTATCGCTTTCGTATCACATACGAGAACGGGGTTATGTACGACGTGCATTATTCCCATTCTATTCCATTGCTGGAAAATCTTTCAAATTTTCCGAGGAAAATACCGCAGATGAATCGCAATATACGTTTATACAAAAGGGTACTTATTATCGAAACGGAAAAGTCTCTCTATATAGTAAAGATAATGGCCAATTTCTGTTTTTCTGTTTGTTTGTGGAAATTTTCATATTAAAACATTACTATGGTAACATTTTCTATCTGAGGTAATGCTCAACAAACCGTTGCTGTGGTAACACTTTCTCTTTACGGTAACACTCGAAGCAAATCATTTCTGTAGTAACACAGTTTGTATATCTCTGTACCGCTTAGAATACCGTTGCTATGGTAATACTTTCTATCTATCTGTAGTAAAGCTCAGAAAACCATTGTTATAGTAACACTTTCTGTCTATGGCAAAGCTAATAGCTAACCGTTTTTTCGGTAACGATAAAAAAAACTTTGATTATGGTAACAGTTTCTATTTATCAGTGGTAATTCTCAGCAAACCGTTGCTTAAAGTAAAACATTGCTATGATAACACTTTTCATCTGTCTCTGGTATTTTTCAGTAAAATTTTTCTGTGGTTACACTATCTGTTTATCTGTGATAAAGTTCAGAAAACTGTTGGTATGGTAACAAATTCTATCTAACTCAGTAACCCATTGCTGTGAAAAAAATTCTGTCTATGGTAACACACATAACAAACCGTTTCTATAATAGCACTTTCTGTCTGTTATAGAATACCATTACTATGGTTGCGGTGGTTAATCGTCACCATAGAATTGTTTCGGGATGGTGTTGATATATAATTTTCAATTTACGTAACCATACAGTCAGTTTTGGAAGTTATGTTTCTTATATGTTGGCTTGTGTGAGGTCAAAACTTTATGCAACGGTAACATTACATAAATATAACATTGTCAGAAGCATAACTTCCAACTATGAATACTTTTTTATCCTGTTTCACATACATTTAATAATAGTCAAAATAATTTCAACGATTTTTTAAAACACGCATCCATCGATACTCAAACGGTTATGCATCAGTTGATAATAATTTAAAACAAGACGGTTGACACGAATTTGCATGAACGAAATGTGTTATGCAAATCCGATTGTTTCGAAACGGAACAATCCGACTCTATCAAATTGCAAGTTTACTATAAAACGAAGGATAATACAATTCGGTCGTTGTCTTTGGCGTAAATTGAATTAATTCGCATAAACGCCGAGTTCAAGTGCGTATGATATTTATGCAAATAGAAATTTATTTACATTACCCTTATTGAATTTCATTTCGAATATTCATGAACGTCGCAAAGTGACTTCTAATACATTAGCCCGTGTTTCGTGCGAGAGAATTTTATTATTTTGTATGTGAACATAATGTGCATGGCCGCACTTTAATCTTGCAAGATAAAAACCGAACTATTGCAATTTGTGAAATTAAATATCGAAAAACGTTTTCGTCGACGTGAAAGTTCCTATCGACGGACATATCGTCGAAATGAGAGTATGCAAAAAATATTTTTCATATTGAAAGGACGCATACGACGGAATTTCATGAATTTCATTTTTTTTGCGATTGTTTTTGAAGTGAATTTTTTTGTAAACTAGTGAAATTCCTATTTTTTTATATATTACTTTATGATAAAAATTTACATTTTTTTTATAGTGGAACAAGGTGGTAACATTCACACATTTGCAAATCGCTTGTTGTCAAATCATGAATTTTTATCCAAAGTGTAAAAAGTGAGTGCACACTATTTTAAAATTATATAACGTTTACTTCCATTGTCTTTTTAGAAGAACTGAATTTAGGGGGTTGGAAAAATGCTGAATTCTATTAAAAATATAAAACGTATTTATTTGATGTCAAATTTCTTGTTCAAAAATTATGAAAATATTCATTATTGAACATACATATGAGCGGGTTGTGCAAAGAAGTTATCTTCCTAAAAATTTACTAAGCGTATCTTATTCATTCAGGCATTCAGATCTAGGAAAAGTACTATTATTTTAATTACACTTTAAACTCAAATCTTTTTAAATCGATATTATAAACATAAAAAGTTATAAAATTTTGAGTGTAGGTGCGTTTTATAATCTTACTGCAAATCAGCGATTGAGAGCTAGTGATTAGTATGTATCTGAATGGGCTACTTTTGCACTATTCTAACACGAAAATACCTATAATTTGTTAATATATTTATATGTTGCAGTTTAAGTACATATATTTTCAATCTGTTAATATTTGATAAAATTCTACCTAATCTAAACCAAAACAAAACTTCGATTTAAACAAATAAAATTGTCAAAAAAACAAAACCCAACCCAACCGAACCTTATCTAATCCAAATTAACTCTCAAAAATATGAATTTACAACCCATCCAATCCAATTTACATGGACTGAAATATATTACAATCGGACTGTGACATATACATACATATAATAATACACTGACCAGCTTATATGATTTACTAACCTATAACTACTGACCGTTTATAACCACCCAATAAACCGTAAAAAACAAATTAAATTCACTGACCAAATAAACCCGAAACAATTACCCAAATGAAAACCCGGCAGCTCATTTCCTCAGTCGAATACTTAGTACGGCCATGACCGACGTTGCTTTTCCACCGTCCAAAAAAACACACATGTACAAAATTTACGATTTCGGTCCCAGTTTACGACGCCGCATCTGTTTCCGCACCGGCTTTTCCGCGTATATCAAAGTCCGCGCTGCGCGAGCCGCTCACGCACGGAAAAACTTTATGGAAAAGCGCGGGCCGTTTCGGGTCACGATACGACGTTTTACGACCGTTTTTTCGGGTAGACTTTTGCGCTTTTACGGCCTTCTAACTGTTTAATCCTTATATGAAGGGATGCGTCGCGCGTCGTTGCCCCTTTGACGCTCCGTGTGCTTTTCCGCATCTTTTTCCTTTTTTTTTTTCATTTCGTGAGTCTTATGATGTAGTAAAACTATGTGATAAAAAGGGGATGTTGTCTTTTTTAAGTTCAAGGAGTTATTTATTGTAATTTTTTTAGATTATGTAGAAAAGGGATTTTTTTATACTCATCGTTCTATTATATAACGGAATTTAATATTATATTTCGTTTTTAATATAAAATAAATAATATCTGGTGACATTCGAATGATTGCAAACATTACATTTAATCAATTTTTCCGATCGGGAAATCTTTTTTCCATTAAGAATTTTCCACGATAAATGGTTTTGTTTTCAATTTAATATTTTTCAATATTGAATCGTTCGCGCAACGAAACAGCTTTTTACCACCCACAACGACAAAAAAATGAAAAAAAAAAAACAGTTCACATTTATAATAGAATATTATAAATGGAATTGAATTTCATCGAAAATATATTTATATTATTACAAAATCTCTACGATTATTATGGAAGTTAAAATTGAAAAAAATCTTTAAATTTCCGATTTATAAGAACGTTCTAATAGAAGTTTAATTTCCAAAATTTTAGTGTCATACTAGTCGTAAATTTTATCAGGAAAATTTCTATAGTGCAGTAAGTTAATTCAATATTTTTTTATTATTATTTGTATTAATATTTGGATGATGAAGATTATGAAATATGATTATTTTTATTGACAACAAAAAACTATTTTTTCATAAAAAATATTTCAAATATAATACATTCAATCCTCTTTTTATACGGTTCAAGGAAGATGAACCGATTATTTTTATACACGGTATAAAAATATGTATATATTATATTCTATAATGATACGATTTGGTGCAGACCAGTATACTGATATATTATAACTATATGGATGTAATTATAGTTATTAAATAAAAATTTTCGATGTTTTTTTATAATTTTACATAGCGAAAATTTTTCACATTACACATTTTTTATAAAGTACATTCGGATGGATGTTCTATCTAAATATAGTTATAGAACCTATCTCCAATTTTTATATGATCACCTTTTGATTACATTTTGATTTTTCTTTTCATAGTTTTTTTATTTAGACGGTAGTCTCTGGAACGTATCCCCGTATAAAAAGAGTATCGGAGGTATATAAAAACACCATTATACATTTCTCCCTATACAAAAACATAAAAACTCATTCCTCATACAAAACAAGCAATCACAACTCCTTCACATCCGAAAGCAACCCAAACCACCGAAAACACAGAATCGATCTAATTAGCACACTTGTAGTATTTCTCGAAACAATATTAATAGTGAAACGCTCGCAAAGAAACCCCACTCTCGCCACCCATCCACCCGCAGACCCACCCACACCTATTTAGAGCTATTTTCCTGCAATTAATCGGATTACCCGAAGCACGACGAGCGGAAAACATATTTCAGCGATTCCTCGCGCTCGAAAATTTCCGTTTTCGCGAATATTCAATTATTGTAATCGCCAAAAGTGGCCGGCCCTTAACGAAGAAATGTTGCCGTTTTCCCCTTGTTGGGGTCGAATTGGATTGCTTTTGGTACGATTTTACCCGGGGAACAATGGGCTCATTAACATTAAAAGTGTTTGTCTTGTTCGATGGACTAGTTTTTGTTTGGTTCTCGAATGAATTTGAGAGAGTTCGGTAGAGGTTTTTCAATGTAGGGATTGATTTCTTTGCTCAATTAAATTTATATAATGAAAAAATTGGGTATTTGGCGGTTACACACATATATGAGCCGTTCAGTGCACACAATGACTAACTCCATAAAACAAAAAGTTGAGAAAATCGATGAAACAATGTTCATTGTTTTTTTAAATTCCCTTTATAATATAAATTCAAATAAATATTGTAGAATGCATAAAAACAGGTTTAGTGCATTTGAGTTTCATTATTGCAATGATTTATATTAAGTATTGAATTAATAAAAATGGCCCTGAAATAAATTATTTATTATTCAATGGCCAAAATAAATTTGTCGTTTAATGATGTTAATCTTTATTATTCAGGAAAGTTATTTTAAACATAAAAAGTTATGACTATACCAAGTGCTTTAACACTTAAATTCAAGATTTTTCAAAAAGTGGAGTTAATCAATCTGTGCACTGAACGGCTCATATCGTGATGACAAAGTTGCCTTTCAAACCATAAGACTAGGGGTAGACTATAGTTTTTTTGTCGGCCGATTGTTTGGTCAGGTTCTTAACTAGTATGGAGATGTATGCAAGTGGACAAATTAAAACGACTCGTTATAATTTGTGCACTTATTGTTAGTATCTGCGGAAAAAAGTCTCTAGTCTAGTCGACGAACACTATATAATTGAGGATCGAAAAGGATCATTATTAATACGACATCTTTTTGAGACTACTTAATATTTTAATAACATAGCAACAACCGTTCTTTTTTATCCAATTTGTTATTTCACCATAAATTAATGTTGCAACATCAATTTTTAGTTGGTCACGATATTTTCGAGTGATCGTTAGTGTCGTAAATAAATTTGCATACTATTTTGCTATTTAATGATGTAATATTAATTATTTGCAATTTTTTTGTATACGAGGAGAGTGTTTAGTGTTTCAGGATAATTTCAAAAAAGTATTTAGATTTTACTTCAAATTTTTATTTCGATTAAATATATTTTTTATTTTTAAGTAAATATCATAAACAATAGACTAATATTATATAATAATACACATGGATAACACATAGATATCTAAAAATTTTATCAAAGGTATGTGTTTAAAAAATATTGGTCAGTATGTATTAATGCATATTATGTCATATCTTATTATGATTTTAATACTTCCATCCCCACTCTTATACTAACCCTACTGTTAAACCACAAAAATACCGTTCAAATAAAACCATGTAATATTCAAATGCAAATGTCGTTCATAGTTGAACGCATAACTCGCATGACCTGGATAAGGCATATTCATGACTCAAGCATTTCGTATTACAATTCAAATTTCAGATTTCATTTGTATTCAACGAAGAATAAGCCTTCGGAATTTGCGACACGAGAATTTGCCGATTGGCCATTTTCAACTATGCAATATCGAGGAATGAGAAAATTCAAAAATTAAAACAACCCCGAAAAGGGTACGACCGATTCGAAAAAGGGTAGATTAAGCGGTATACGATTTTTTTTTTTATTTTGTCGACGAAAACAAAATAGAATGTTTTTGCATGGGAAAAGGAGAGAGACCTTAGAAAGTGCCGCGAGACAAAAGAACAACATTACAATGCGCATAAATTTATATAGTCAGGAGCAGGGTAATGTCGTATTTATTCTATTCAACGAATAATAAATTTAGAATTCTTAAGCCCCGTATTTAAATGGGACGGGGCTGGTAGAGAGGTCTATTTGTTTTTGTATTTTTCGGCAACTTCATTGTCTCTATGTACATACGAAAGCCATAAAATTTTCAGTTACAAAACGGAAGGAAAACGTTGTTTTGTTTGATATGAATGTCAAATTTTATTTGAGCCGTCAAACATTTTGTTATATTTGAATATACAGATCCAATGGAGCATAAGCAGATGCGTGGAAATCATATAAAATACTTATCTTATAAATTATTAAAATTTATTTAAAAAATTAATATAAAACACATATGACGACTTTTTATGTACTCGTAGTTGAAAAATGATTTTTGAAACCAATAAAACTTGAGATATAAACATTTTTTTTATAATACAGTTTTCACACTTCAAATTTAATGTTTTAGAATGCAAATTCTACCCTTTAAACTTCAAATTCAACCATCGGAAAATATGACTAAGCAACCAATTAAATATTGAATACTAATGACAATGGTCTTAATAATATTATACTTTCCAATGGTTGAATTTGAAGTTTAAAAGCTTTAATTTGATATTTAAAAGTTGAATTTTAAGTGTAAAAACTGTATCAAGCGTAGTAACGCTTGATACAGTTTTTACACTTGATACAAATAAACGAAAATTTATTATTATTATTATTATTATTATTACATAAAACTATTTTTATTATTATTATATTGATTGAAAAATATTTAAATTTTATGTTACAAAGACAGTATACATTATCATTTTTTTTTAAATTATATGTATATATAGGGTAGTCCAAAGGCCAAGGTTAAGAATCAGATTCATCTGTATTATACCTATTAATATTTTTATTATTGTATTATATTTTCATTATTATAATTAATATATCATAATACAAGATAATCGACAATCAAAACCCGCACATCAAGCATAATACAGCATAATCAACATTTTTTACCCACCATCCACGCACCCTTCATTACTAATTAAGCGTTTTTGTCCAAGTTCGCATCTTGTCCAAGTTTGGAGAATTTTCCAAGACGAGGGTTTTATACCGACTTATTATAATTTATATATCATAATACAAGATAATCGACAGTTAAAACACACACATCAAGTACAATACAGCATCATCAACATTTTTTACCCATCATCCACGCACCCTTCATTACTAATTAAATTTTTTTGTCCAAGTTCGCATCTTGTCCAAAGTTTGGAGGATCTTCCAAGACGAGGGTTTTATACCGACTTATACGACCGTGCTATACTGCGAAATTATGTCTATGCAAAGTCAGGGATTGCAAAACACGGTTCCTTTTAGGCGGCCGGTGTCCGCAACGGGTTGAAAAGGGTCTTGACCCTTTCATGCGATTACCGAGGGACAGCCCTTGCGAATAAAAAGCCGCCATTCGAAAGTGTGTCGCCACCAAAAGACGGCATTCGCAAAAAGGCGATCGCAAAACGCTCTAGAAAAGGGTGCTTTTTGCATGTGAATGGTCGCGGGCTTTGCGGGTTAAATGGGCGACCTTAAATTTCTACACGTCTAGTTTTTGACTTTAAATAATGTTTGAATGGTGGTTTTATATATAAATTTTGGGAATTGTCCGGAAAAAATAAGAATGAAGTGAAAATTGTTCTGTTTTTTCATTTGCTTCACATTGAAAATATAAAGTGTTTTCATTTTTGTGGTGAAAAAATTAAAGTATACAAAATATAAGGTAGACCTTACTTACATAATATATTATTATATAATAACACGAGTTTTCTCAAAATTAAGTAACATACAAAATATTACTTTTTCTATTCAGTTTTTTTTTAAACTATACTATACATATATGTAAAGAAATGTAGCGTATTCCAAAAAATATGCTAAGAAATTTCAATGAATTTGTGTGAATTTCATTTGAATTTATTATAAAATATATTGTAAGAATGAGAATTGGGAAAGAAGTAAATTTTAAGGTAATTTGAGAATAATTTAAGGATAATTTGGGGGTAGTTTTGGGATAATTTGAGATAGTTTTACGATAAAAATGATTTTGGATGTGGAGATAAGCTTAAAGTTGACATTAAAGTAAGAGATAGATTTTGTGGTAATTTGGGGATAGTAATTTATTGATAAGGGTATTTTAGCCATAAAATTAATTTTTAAATAGAATTGTAATATAATTTCCAACACACGGTCACGAATTCAATTTTTTATCATAAAATAAATACAAACCATCATCATTAAAATATAATATAAATAAATTTAAATGAACAATAAATAAAACGACACAAATAATAACATCAATGTAATAAATTAATTAAAATATATTATTGAGAGTCTTTGTGTTCCTATATTTAACGTCGCCGTCGTATTTGCGTTTATTATATTTATTTTGATAAATGACGCATTCATAATGTGTTTTCAGCTCGACGCAGTAATTGTGCCATATAAGAAATCGTGAATTTTTTATTATGCGTTGTAAATATGTATATTTTGAATACATACAGCAGGTTATTATTATATGAATATTTTCGAAGAATTTCATAAATGAGATCCTCATGGTTAAACAAAAATATCCGAGAACCCTTCAGAAAGAAATGCTTTATTCAAATGGCATCGAAGCAAAACATTTATTTAACATAAGATATTAAAAATATGAATACGAATTGTTAAATATAGATTTGAAAATACGTAAAAATAAGTTGACAAATCAAACGTTTTAATATAAGGCAACCAATTATTTGGCTGGTTAATAATAACTAAAATTATCAGTAAAAAATTGTTAAATGATCAGTTAGGTTAGGTTAGGTTAGGTTAGGTTTAGGTTAGGTTAGGTTAGGTTAGCTTACTACTACGTGTGACTACATTGAGACTTGATCCAACAAGTTCAAACAGGTTTCCACGTGCACCGAACCGAATAACAACCATATACTTTGTTTTCACTGATCAAAATAGTATTTTTTAGTGATCAATTAAATACAGGCCTGAATATAATATCTATTCTTACAAAAATCAAGTATAACCGCATCATAGAACTTTAAAAAAAATTAAATAGAAGTAATTTTTCAATACATGTTTAGGGCATGCGCCGCCATATACCGCATCTATGGACGCATGCCTTATCAAATATAAATTCATGATATGAAATTATTTTAAGACACATATGATTTGAACTCAAGGGTGAAATTCATCGTGTTAACCTTTTCGAGTTTGCAATTCGCAATAGTCATTTTATTGTGCTTTCGTAAAATTTTCATGTAAATATCGTCATAATTTGCGAACGGATTCAAGAATATTTCCATTATTTGATTTGCGGTCGTCGGTAAATATGTGTTCGTATTCCGAGAGCCACTCGGCGGGAACAACGTATTTTGAATTTCAAGCAATCACGTTTGAAAAGCTGCTGGAAAATATTAAATTTCGTTGTGTGCACAAGTTGCAGCTAACGCCGTATGTGAGCCGTTGCGAATTTCAATATTCCAATATCGCTGTGTTTTCTATGAAAAATAAACATAAAGTTCTCGACGAAGGAGTCTCTAAATGATTAATTTAAGTTTTCGACGATAAATTGTTGTTTCGATGTTGAAAATTTCATTATTTAGAGTAGACAATGTGGCCCGTTTCCGTTTCTTGTTTGAAGGTTTCGTTGTTGTGTCGAAGCAACAGTTGATTGCGTGACGTGCTAAATCAACAGGTGTCAATTGTCGACGTTGTTGATGTGTGTAGAAGATTTTAAGTCATTATAACGTCAAGACTTATTTGTCGTTTAACATATTGTGGAAGAAACTTTGATATTGAAACCTGAAACCTATTAAATAATCAAAATTTTGTAAATAAAAAATCTATCTACTAATTTAAGCTAAGTTTATATAAGCCACATTTCGATGACAAATTTTTAGTTACAACTTAACGGAATTACATTCAAATATGACTATTTTGATGGACGATTCTTTAACTTATCGACTCAGTAACAATTTGTTATAATGAGTTACGCGACATTTTGTATGGGCGACAGAAAATTGTCGCTAGACAGAGCGACATATTGCATTAGCATAATATGATAAATAGATTTGTAAGATTTACCTCAAACTATTGTCAAAATCAGCGACAAATTGTCATCGTGAGTCGCGCGACATTTCGTATGAGCGACAAAAAATTGTCGCTAGATATAGCGACATGTTGCATTAGCATAACGTAATAAATAAATTAATATAATTTACGTTAAACGATTATCAAAATCAGCGACTGATTTTCGTTTGAGTCGTGACTTTTTGACGCTGAAAATTCGCTAATAGAACCTTTTTATATCATTTGAAGTTCGGCCTTTTTTCTATGTATAATTTTTAAATTCTGAAAAATAGTTCAATGACATTATATTCAAACACAGCTGTTTTGATGAATGACTCTTTAACTTGTCTACTCAGTGACAAATTTTCATTTGTGAGTCGCAAGTCAAAGTCACTGATGAGGTCTTTTCATATAATTTGAAGTTATTATATGTATTATAATAATCGAGTTATTTTTTAAATCTTAAATATCAAAGCCGAAACATATGGCCTAGTCATTTCGAGTTTCATATTGAGCAATAAAATTATTTTTTTCATATAAAACTGAAACATTACTCTTTCTCATATACAATACTAATCAAAACCCACGTCTCCTAACTTTGATAATCGCTCATCAATCCGTCTAATTCCATCAAATATTTACAATACAAAATACGTTATTTAGATCTGATTTCTAACATGCGAAACACCACAAATCAAATTAATTAATATTTAAGACACACGAGTCTCAATCGATCGGATCTCGTGCGTGCGTCATTCGAATAAATTAAATATCGCATAATACGCAATTTATACAACGTTCTCGATTACGGCCGAAAGAGCCAATTACGCGCCCATGAAAACAAAGTGAAGGAGCGCGCGGAAAAAATTTCATATACATTGTATAATATGAAAGCGAATAAATCGCGACATGATAAACAACATCTTGCGTTTCGTTCAAGGGCGTGGGATGTCGCGTTTAATTATTATTTTCGGGGGTTGCCGGATTTATGATGGCCGATCGTGTTGCCGTTGAGGCCAAACGTGCAAGGGGAAGAGTTTTATATTCGACGAGTGGGTGAAAAGCATCAGGAAAATCCACAATTTTTCATTTTTTTTATTTATTTTTTTATTCTTCGATTGAATAGTGATTATATGAAATTAAAATTCATATTTGAAATTTTGAATATTTCCAGTTTCAAATAAAATTTCTATTTTGAAACAATGTTAAACTTAAATTGTTGAAAATTTGTTTAAAATTTAACCATTCAAGGTCATAATAAAAATAAAGGATGATCAGAATAAAGATAAAATATGGTCAGAATATAAATAAGTGGTCAACATTGAACCGTTTTTATTATCGCAAAATGTCTTGGTTTTCTTTATGTGAAAAATAGATAAATTATGGTTTTAGTGTCTTTTATTATTTGTATGGTTTAAGTTGGCAGAACTTCATTATTTAGACTTACATATACTCATCTGTAGTTTGACGTTAGATAGAATCATAGTGCATAAATTATGAATAAGTGATTAAATAAATAAAACAATTATATCAAACTGAAAATCTAAAATGTATTATCTGACATTAATAGCATATAAATTATGAATAAATTATAAATAAATAAAACATTGTGATTTTATTTCAAACTTGCGATGAAATTCTTAAACATATTATCTGACATAATCTGATCACATGTCAAAATAAATCTTACAATTCGAAAACTCTGACTAATCCAATTTAAATTCTAACCAATTAATATAAACTTTTACCATCTAATATTATATTTAACATAATATTCTAGCCGCTAAAATTCTGACCGATACATTCTGACCCAAAAATGAGTAAGTTAATAAAAAGCTTGAAAAATACGAACCAAAATCTATTCCATAATAAATCGACGAGTTATTAAGAATTTGAAACGTTCAAACTCATTTTCCATTTAACGAACGAAAAACAACATCAAAGGTCGTATAAAAAAATCCTAAACTTTCACTAATGACTTTCCATTTCGTATTTTCAAAACGGAATCCAGCACATAAAGTACACGGAGGAGAGCATTTTCTCGCTTTTGTGGCCGCATAAAAGACAAATTAACCCCCTTCTCTGGTAATTATACTGGTAAGGGTAATTAGTCAAAGTGTACCAAGCCAGTAAAATTCGAGATTAGCCTGACGGTCTAAAAATTCTTGCGACTTTATGGGGCGTATGGAAACGTGAGTGTCGTGTGGAATTCTCTTCTCTTGATGTCCTTGTCCTCAATTGTTGTTATGGGATTTAATTTATTTTCTTGTACAGTTTTAGAATAATAAACTTAATAAACGAAATATGTGAACATAAATTAAATTTTATTTTCGTGCGATGGTATTTTGTTGTTTCCCGAGATAGTTTCCATATAGATATATTAAAATTTTCATATAATAGGTAATTTATTATTTTGTTCATAGATTTATAAGTATTTAAGAAAGTCGTTATTAGACATGACTTTTTCAAATTTCATTATAAGTTCGAAGTCTTTTTTATCTACAAAACGATAAAGAAAAAGTAATTCTCAACAAGTAAGAATATTGAAAATTATTTTTTCAAAGTCAATTAGATTCACCCATTCAAAGATCACATCACTTTTCTCTTAATTTCAGTAATCAGAAGAAATTGACACGTACGACTTTTTCAGATTTCATTATAACTTCGAGAGTCTTTTATCTACAAAATGATAAAGAGAAAGTAGCTCCGGAGAAGTTAGTATATTGAAAAATATATTTTCAAGTCAAAGATTCATTCATTCAAATGCCACATCACTTTTCTATTAACTTCAGTGATCATAGAAAATCAATACATACGAATTTTCAGATTTCATTATAATTTAAAGTTTTTTTTATCTACAAAATGATACGAAAAAGTAATTTTTAACAAATAAGAATATTGAAAATTATTTTTTTAAATCAAATAAATTCATCCATTCAAAGATCACATCACTTTTCTCTTAATTTCCATGATAAG
Organism: Hydropsyche tenuis; assembly: GCA_009617725.1. Classification (NCBI taxonomy): domain Eukaryota; kingdom Metazoa; phylum Arthropoda; class Insecta; order Trichoptera; family Hydropsychidae; genus Hydropsyche; species Hydropsyche tenuis. Next base: position 120,634 of record VTON01000135.1, read on the forward strand.
ATGAAAATAGAGCATTTGACTAATTAATATTTTTGAATGTATATGTATATGTTACAGTCAAAGTGTATCTTTAGTTAAAATATATTTTGTCCGACGTTTTAGATAATTTGTATTTGAATACACATTGTCTAGTTCAGATATATTTCAACAGACGAAAATACAATTTAACTGGTGCTCACTAGTTAAAGTGTATTTTCAACTTGATAGATGAGTTTTGACTGTTCAGATTTTTCAAATGAATATTTGTATTAAATAACGCGTATATTTTACTTCTATACCTGAATATTGAAAAGATTTTAGTAATAAAATAATCTCAACGATGCATTCATCACAAAAACGTTAGTATTGAGCCTATAGAAGTGACGTTTAGTGACCCATATTAGTGGACAAACGAAATTTCTGTGCCTTTCCTTTAACTATGATAATTTGTTTCTTGAAAAGAGGGTGATATAAATTATAGAGACCGAAGTAAACATGTGCGGCTGTCATTCGAAACGATTAGCAAGTAGGATTGGCAACACTTGCTTACAATTCGTTAGCTATAATACACTTTATCTGATCTTGACCAGTTAAATTATATTTCCATTGTGTCAGATGAAATAACTACGTAGGTTAGATAAAATATATTTTAACTAGTCAAAATATACTTTAACTGGCAAATACACTTTGGCTGTAACATATATTTATATTCATTAGTTTAAATAGAAAATCAATTCATAAAGATAATCTCTATCACATCAGATTTATGTCTATGCTAAAAAAAAACTTTTTGAACGGAAAATTATTATATTATAATACAAAAAATATTGAGGCAATAAGAATATAATAATAATAAATATTTCCGACACAAAATTAAATTCTTTTTCAAAATACCAACATTGAAAACATCTGATAATAATATTTTTGAAATTTAATACTTTAAAGAAAAAAGTACCACTGCGAAAACGATATTCCGCAAATCGGCTTGTTTATTGTTAGTCGCATGTTTATTAAAAAATATCCCCATAACACTAGATATAAAATATTTCTAATATATATATAAATATATATGTATATATATATATAATATTATAAATGTTATCATTATACTGTAGATACTAGAAATAATAGATATTTTCTAATAAAAAGATACAGAAACAATTTCCGATCTGAGCATCAATCACGGCGTAAACAGAGTGCTAAAGGCCGGTAATTTTTCATCAGGGTTTATCCGTTTATTTATATGCGGAAGGCTTCCCAATTAAGGATTAAACTGTCGCCCGATTTTTTCCAGAAACTCAAATTTCGGTAGAAAAAGGAAAAACAGGAGCGGGCCGTATTTTTTCACACCCCCGCCGAATGACTAATGCGAAACGCAAATATTTTTTACGCGGGCTCGTAAAAAAAGCGAAAAACGAATCTCGGGCTCGGAATATTCGCGATTTCGAACACTTTTCATTATTTTTTTTGCCGAACAGAGCCGAAATGGTAATTCAAAGAAAGGCGGGAGGGATTTCGTTCGGGGGAAAAAATTCCGATTAAATAATTATTTTTGTCGCTTTGAAGTATTTGCGGATTTTCATTGAATAATGTGTACGACGATATAATTAAAATCAGAAATTATTTTATTGTTTAAAAATGTATCTAATTTGTACGTTAGATTATATATAATAGTATTTCCACGATTCGGTTTCGCAATAAAATTTCTTAGAAATTAAATTATTTTGTTTATAAAATAAGTGGCACTAGTTGAAAGAAAAAAAAACATATGTAGTTCATATATATTTTTTTATTTGTTACTCTTTTACAAATACCTATCCCTCGATTTATACGGTAGATAGGTTCCTGAGAATAACGTGTAAATCGAAATTGTATATTTTTTAATGTAAAATCGTGTAAATCGAAAAGTAGACAAAAAACGCATAATTTGGTTGTTTTTTCAAGCTTTTTATTAACTTAGGTTAGGTCAGGTTAATTTTAGTCCGAAGTCTTAATTTTCGAAGTCCTAATTTTAATAAGAAATTTATAAAAATGTTTAAATATCATGGTCGACATATCGTTTTGAGGTTACACTTAAAACGTCAAACTACGACGTAATGACAAACGTGCGGGTACGCACCTCGTTGTTTACCTAACAGTGGCTCTTCTATTTTAGTTAGTGATAGAATTCAATGTTAACATTATTAATGTTATTATTATTGATTATTTTCAACATTTATTTTTATTTTTTATTTATTTTTTAAACCGTGTAAAAGCGAAAACGTGTAAAAAAAAAGTACCGTCTAAATCGAGTGATAGGTGTATTGAAATTATTGCGAGTAAATTTTTTTTTTTTTCTCAATTCAATGATTTATAAAGCACATTTATGCTATATCTTATTTATCTAGATACATAAGATTAAAGATTAAGATTAATATTAAGACCCAAATAATTCATGAAACAATAGATAAAGATTTCCCTAGATAAATACTCGAATAATTTCACGAAACCATCAAAAAAATCTGATAAAAAAAACAACATAAAGGGCCATAAACGTTCTCAACCGAATCCGCCCCTGTTCGTCATTTCCCTCAACATCCGTCATCAAATTGAAATTAAATCTTCGCCTTTCGCCGCCTTTTTTCTCATTTCATTCGGAAGGCGCGTTTTTTGTTTGACTTTGTAATAGGACTACGAAAGGGATACGATCCGGCTGTGTGCTATTTGCTTTGTTATTTCGCTACAAGCTCCAGAACCGGAGCCAGAGCCGGAGTCAGATCTAGAGCCAGAGCCGGAGCAGGAGTCTTCATGCCGACTTTTAAAATTGCTTAACTCTTTGAGTACACGGGGATTTCCAGAAAATTGCTAGTCGCAATCCCGACCGACTTTTAGGCGAAGTGAATTAAAATGCTATGTTTGTAAAATGCTTTGTTGTACTCTTCAAATCTGGCGGATTTGACTAGTTTGTTTTGATATGCATATGTGAGTTTATTTATATTCGAATGTGTTTTTTTGTTAATATTCTCTCTGGCACTAAAAGTCGGTTTTATAATAATACAGTTTTTTTGAAAATGTATATTATTCGCAATAAAAATTATGTCCGCATATATTTTTTTGGGCCGTTTAATTTTGGTACACTGCAATTTTTTTCTTATGATCGAAAATGCACCATGACTTTAAAAGGTTAAGAGACCCGGGGAGTGAGTTCAAGTGCTAGATTTGGATCAAAATCTATAAATTCATACATTCAAGTAAAAAAATTATTCAAACAAGCTACTTTTTTGACGCTCAAAGACAACTTTAATTCAATAAAATATCGATTTTCAATAACAAATTGGCGTTTAACGACAACTTGTTGCCTAACTTAAATTCGACTTGTCACTCGACCACAATTTGACTTGTAGCTCAACGACTATTTGACTTGTCGCTCAACGACAATTTGACTTGTCACTTATTGAAAATTTGACTTGTCGCTCGACGATAATTTATTTCTATTAATTGTGTGAGGCGTTGTCATTGAGTAAAATAACTTTTTTAACAAAAATTCACATGTATTGCATCACATGTCTACACAAATATTAATTAAAATATCTAAAACTGTATTTTAGAAAGAGTTTTATTTTTTCAATATAACCTTTTTCAGTAGAACCTCGATTATCCGGGCTAAGCGGAAATTGAGACGGTTCGGATAGCAAAAAAATATGGATAACCAAAAAAAAAAAAAAAATTAATTAATTAGAAATTAAATTAATTAAAGAATTTTTGGTGTGCATAAATATGCACACAACCTTTAAGTTTTTTTTTAAACGTATTTACAGTTTATTTATTTTTTACTATTTTTGGTTATTTCATACTGACAAAATTCGTAAACATAAGATAAAATCGTCATGGTAGTGTATTCGATGGTTTTCTTAGATAATAATTAATGAAGTTATAATTTCTAACGCCATATATGAGAAGTTTTTTTAACCCAATTTAAAGAAAAATAAAATTCCTGTCAGAATTTAGTTCGATAACCCTCATATTTGAGTCTGTCATGAGTCAGTATAATTTTATTACGTGATTCTCTTTTTATACGTTTTTTTACACGGTTCAAGGAAGATGAACCGATTACTTTTTTTTACACGGATTTTTTCAATTTAAGACGGTATAAAAATAATAAAAATATGTATTATTATGCCACAATGGTAAGATTCCATGCAGATCAGTATACTAATATAATTATATGTATATAATTATAGTTATTAAATAAAAAAATTTTGATGTTTTTTTGACGATTTTACACGACGAAAATTTATCACATTGCACATTTTTTTATGAAGTACATTTGGATGAAATTTCTATCCAAATATAGTGATGAAACCTATCTTCAATTTTTGTATGGTCATCTTACATTTTTTTTTACACGGTAGTCTCTGGAACGTATCCCTGTATAAAAAAGAGGATCGGGTTACTCGTAAAATTTTGAACGCGTGTTATGTTAACAAATTGTGTAATTTTCAATAAAAAAATTTTTTTTTTTTTGCTCAATCCGAATAACCGAAAATCTTGATAATCGAAGTCCTACTATATCATATAATACAATACATTTTATAAATTCGTCAAAACGTAATATAAAAATATATTTTTTCATAAAAAAAAAATGTATAGAGCAAAAAACACAAAACTATTCCACAACCTCAATTTAAGCGATTTTGCAACACATCTCAACTCCCATTCAGCGATGAAAAAAACACACACACGTACACATTCGGAGTCGCCGCAAGCGGAAAAGTCGAATTTCCCGGACGTCGGAACACACTTAAGCCCTCGCCGTGAAAGCCTTCCGTATGATTTACCAGTGTGGAAAATCAAAAAAAGCGATTTTCCCAGAGAGCGCCACAAAGTATTAAATACTCGCGCGCGCACGTATTACGTTACGTTACGTCACGTTACGTTGCGTTACGGTAGCTACGTGATCGCGACCACGTAAGCGGAATGATCGCATTACGCGTGCCGCCGCTTAATATTCAGTCAGGGGCGACAAATGAGGGGTCGCATTTGTGAATTTGTAAATTTCACAGGTGTTTGAGTGGGGATTTTGGTTTCGATTAGTTTTTTATTTTTTTGTGTATTGAAGTTTTCGGTTGATGTTATAATGGTGCTGGATTTGTGGTATGGGTGTCCCAAAATTCACGCAAGATGTAATTTTAATATAAAACACAGATTTATGATTAAAAAATTGTAATTTTTTATTGATTCATACAGTATATAGTATAGGGTTATGTGTGAAATAGCATATTGGGTAAATGGCTTTACTGAAATATACGCATTTTTTTTTTTGAAATTTCCCATCAATTTTTTCCATACATGTTACTGAATTTTATTGATATAGTGCTAAATTTTCTCCTTCAAGGTGTGGGTGATTATGGACTTGTTGGCATAAACCTTAAACTTCAAAAACCACCAAAGGCGTTAAATCACATGATCCGGCCAATTCTAATCACCAAAACGGGAAATTAGACGACTAGGAAATGAATCATGCAATGATTGAATTGCTTCTTAGGGAGTTTATTTTCTTTTCTTTAGGGAGTTTCTTAAATTTCTCTAGGGAGTTTTTGAAGTCTAAGGTTTATGCCAACAAGCTCACGTCCCTCCACACCTTGAATGAGGAAATTGAGTGCTATATCAATGAAATTCAGCTACATTTACGCGAGAAAGTCGTGGAAAATTTCAACGAAAAAAATGCGTATATGCCAGTAAAGCCATTTACCTGATATGCTATTCCACACGTAACCCTATACTGTATAGTGTGTGAATCAATAAAAAAATTATAATTTTTAATTAAAAATCTGTGTTTTCTATCAAAATTACTTCTGTCGTCTATTTTGAGACACCCTATATAAGTGATGTTAGATGTTGAATGTGAATCGATTGAAAATGTGCGAGTTTTTGTGGTGAGCGCAAGCGTAAGCGTGTTACAAGAATCGGAAAAACAAGAGGATACACAAGAATGTATGTATGTGTTAAGCAATATTTGTATAATTGAATTTTCCAACGCAAAAAATATTGCGGTTTTTGTGAAATTAAAAGAAATTTAACATCGGTATCAAAATGATTTTTTAACTGGAAACTTCCCGACTTTTATATTTGAAAATGAGCATTTTTATAATTTACGAATTTGAGACTTGAATTTGGGGTCTTCAACGTCTTTTTTTAATCACATTTCGAAATTCTGGTGTCTGTAAGATTTATAAGTCTTTCTCAGTTTTTCATATGTATAACGTACAATACGTCAACTGTTTTATTTGACAGATAACGTTAAACATTTATTTTTCAATAACGCGATTAAACGAGCGTTGCATAACATACGTTTATTATTTGAAAACTTTGATTTTATCTCTGTGAATGTGTAATTTTAAAGATATTTTATTTTTACAGACAAATTCTATAATAAAATTTTTTATAGCAGTATTATATATTCCATATGAAAAGTATATTTATATTTCACCCACACTTATTGCTTCACTTTTGGCTTTTAAGATGTTTACGCTTACTTACGCTTACGCTCACTAAGGCCGATTATACTTTTCTCTCTTATCACTGCTATCGTGAAATCTTAACCGATAGTCAAATCCTGAAATTTGAGTTTAGTCACATAATAATTCCGATATTTTTGACTTACATTATTATATTGTATAAGTATAAAATTTATATGACTGATACAATCTTCTTTAAACTAAACAAAGCCTTTGTATTGTAATATTTTTCACTTGCGAAAACAATTTTCATCATAGCAGAGAAAAAATGTAAACAAAAGCATTTCATAATTTTAATGACGGTCGCGAAAGTTTACAATACCATGAAATGAGAAGTTTGCACTTAATGTTAAGTTCTGTACTAAAATATATTTTTTTTATTTGAAAAAATAACTATACACGGAATAAGCAGAATTAACGGATAAGAAAAATACGTTTTGTGAAATTCACGCGTGAATTTTCCGGAATGATTTCGATAATTTTACGTTGTATAAGTATTGTTTTTCATTCTACATGATTTTCTGAAGTATCGTATTTAATTGTTATGTAGTATTGAATAAAAATATTTAAGTTTTGCAAGTTATGTAGGCGTAGAACAAATAAAAGTTTAACACTTTGTAAGAATTCTTGTTGAATATATGAATAGATTAAATAGAATTAATCTATTCAATATTTGAATAGATTAAATAAAGTTTATCAATTTTATTTTTGTTGATCGGAAGGAAAGCAATAGTTTTGTTCATAGATTCGAACTTAAGGAAATTTATAATACTTCGATCCATTATTTGAAATAAATTTTATGTTGTGCACGTGTTTGATCAAATAGGGTTGAAAGTTTAGTTTGTTTTAATTTGAATTAATATATTCTATGTACAATATTATAAAATAAAAGTATTAATTAGTAAAAATCACATAAAATTTTCTAAATTTCCTAACAATAGTTCCGTGAATTTCTGCTGCCAATAAAATTAATAAAACGAAATTTGACCCCCAAAAGTTCACTCCCATAGTTTCCACCCTACATCGTTATTGCCCCCATAATTTTTACCACGCATCGTTTACACCCCATGGTTTTGACATTCTAGATTTTCACTACCTGGTTTTCATCTAGTAGTTTTATATACATGGATTTTTTATGATACACATTTGATGATTCTCACCAAGTCTACCCACTAGTAACGATACTGTATTAAAGTAATTATTCAGCAAAATTCCAGATTTACAAATCCTTGTCGGCGAATCTCAATAATCATTTTTAATTTTTTATATAGGTCGACACGTGGCGCTGCAAATAAAGCCTTCGCTTTCCGTCCGCGTAAACACAATTATAAAATTTTAATGGTGTTTGCGTCGTCAACGAACAATTGAAAATGGCCGCCGTCGGCCATATTGCGTGGCCATGTTTACACAGAATCGAAATCGACGAGAACTTTGATTGTTTCCCGAAACGATTTGCATGAGATTCGGTTAAAACTTTCGCTGTCCGTCCGCGCTACAATGGCTTCCCAATTCTATTATTATTTTTTTTTTGTGGATTTACTTTGCCGTCATCACTACAAAGGACTCCGGATTCGGCTTAATGCAAAATTATGCGCTAAAAGTTTTGGGGTGTAATGAAAAATATTACGTTTATCCGATCGATTTTCGTAATTGTTTGAACTTGAAATTTTTGATTTCAATTTACATAATTTTATTTAAAAAAAATTATATATGATATATTTTTTAACGATACGCCATTGATTTAACTCATTAATGGTGCCGCAACTTTTATAAAATTAATTAATTTTATTACAAAGTTCAATTAGGAAAAGTCTTTCGACAATAAGCGGAAGAAAATTACGAGAATTTTTTTTATAAAAAAAAATTTTCCACTCAATTGTCTGGAAAAATAATTTTAATTGTGATAATTAAAATTAATTTCATGGTAAATGGAGGTGACTTATTGTTAGTGAAACTTCTGAAAAAAATGACTAATATTTCATGGTAATTACATATAACATTAAAATATTAATTGCACTAGTCATTATTTATAGTGATGAATAAAAATTGAGATCGTGTTTCAAAGTATGTAACACATAAAATTTAATATGATAACATAATAAATTAATTTCGCTCAATTATTATTTTGATGAACATATAAATATTTGAAAACATTTGTAATTTTTACATATAAAATTTTTAATAAAATAATTTGAAAATAGGTATCGTGGATATCTGTTGACTTGGATAGGTTTTTTTTTAAATTTTTTTTTATGAAATCTTAAAATAATTAAAAATGAAGAAAATAAATTTACGATGGATGTATTTGATTTGTTAAAGGTGGAATTTGATTTGTATAAGGTTGAACACCCAATCCTTTTTTACACGGTTCTAAACTAACACAGTTCAAGGTAGAAGAACTGATTATTTTTTTTACATGGTTTTTTCTCTTTACCCACCGAGTGAAAAGTATTCACTTGACGTCCACACGTTTTTGCACGAAATCGCACTTTTTTGCGCAATTTATTTAAATTTATCTAATTTTGTTACCAATTTATTAATTTTTACGAAGCTTTCAGAAATTATTCATTATAAATGAATTTAAGTGTAAATTAAAAAAAAACTAGTTTTTTTAAATTAATTTAATCTAGAAATATAGTACGTTCAAATAATTAAATAGAAAATAATAATAAAGAATGTTGAGAATCACTGGCCACATCACTCATATTCGTTTTATCTTTTGCTTTTGAGTGTCGCTAATGAATTACAGTATCATTTTACATAAACATAAAACAATTTTATATAAAAAATAAGAGCATGGAAGGAAGTTCCATCCAAATATACTGATGGAACCTATTTCCAATGTTTATATGGTGACCATACATTTTTTTACACAGTAATTTCTAGAATGTATCCCCCTTGTAAAAAGAGGATTGGCTGTATTTGATGTTGGTTACATATGGTTGAATTTGATTTGTATAAAGTTGAAATCGGATTGTAAAAAGGCAACTAATTATTTGGCTGGTTAATAACAACTAAAATGATCAGTAAAATATTGTTAAATGATCAGTTAGGTTAGGTTAGGTTAGGTTAGGTTATTTTACTACTATGTGTGACTACATTGAAACTTATTCCAACAAGTCCAAACAGGTTTCCACGTGTACAGAACCGAACAACAACCATATACTTTGTTTTTACTGATCAAAATAGGATCTTTTAACTGATCAATTAAATACAGGCCATTGTAAAAGCTGTATGATCTGACGGTACGAATCTTCATACGAAAAAACATAAATAATTTGCAAAAATCAAATACACACTGCAAAAATCGATTCGAGAAACCTTCGCGCTATAAAAACATATTAACGTCCCGAAAAGTCGTCAAATATTTGAGAAGCGCCATGCTTCCATTCGAACGCGCCTCTCGCAATATTTGTCCACAATACGTACGGAAACGCGCATATCGCCAAAATAGCGAGGCTCGATATTTGCAAAAAAAATTATTTATTCGCATATTAAATATTCGCGCGACGCGCTTATACAATGGCGGAATGTTCGAAAAACGGCGGGAGAAAGGAACGCGCGAAATTCCCTAAAAGGGTTGGGGACTCGGCGAAGATTTTTCCCTTTTGAAAAAAAAATTTGTTTATTCGAAACGTGTCGTTATAAATACGCTTTCGACGAAACGAGTTTTTGCGGTGTGTGTTAATTTTTTTCTTTCTTTGTGTGATTTTTTAAAATGTCGCGAAAGCTAAAAAGGTTTCTTTTGCGGTTGGGAATTTATTTTGTGTTATTTACGTGTGGTTTTTTATTTATTTGTTGTGTTGAGTGCATTTGAATGGTTTCCGAAAAAGCGAATGCGGTACGTATAATTAATACTACGGTGACGACTTTGATAGCGGAATCTATATAAATAAAAATGAATGTATGTCTGATTGTGACCTATGCACGCCTTTACCGCTTATCCGATTACAATGAAATTTTGTAAATATGTTGGTTACGCATTCAGGAAGGTTTCAGCATAGGGTTACCATATTTTCCAGGACCCAAAACGGGACGCTCAGAAAAAAATGTCCCCCCTATACAAAAAAATATTGTTACACATTCAAAAAACTTCCCTCGATTAATATCGTTGAGAAAATACACTACCGATAAAATATATTTGCCCACCGGGACAAATCAAACAATTTTACGAAAACGACGGGACAAACGCAAGACACGACGAAAATGGGATTGTCTCGGCGAAAACGGGATGTATGGTCAGCCTATCTGTAGGGCCTACCAGCCTATTCTTCATAAAAATATCGATTGGTTTCGCTTTTTTAGTTTACATTTATCTGTTATCATGACTTTTCAGAAGAAAAAAAGGTGCTACTATGTGTTTAGCTGAACTGCATCTTTTAGGTTGGGTTAGGATGGATTAGGTTGGGTTAGGTTAGGTTAGAATTATTACTTAACACCTTAGGTTAGGTTGGGTTAGGAAAACAAAATTCAGTTCAGCCGAAAAAATACTGGCATAAAAAAAAACAACTAAAAAAAATCCAAAAAAAAAAGGGCAACGCCGGGTACTACCGCTAGTATTTCTATAAAAACCAAATCTTTAGAATTACATAAAATTTTTATTCTCATTTTATACAAAATATCCTTTTAAATTTATACAATAATTTTCATTCTTAGAAAAAGTCTTGGAGCGTTTTTTGCAGAACACCTTATGCTTGTTGTATTTGGTTTGAATCAACAAAATCAAAAATCTCTTTCTATTTCTATCGTAAAATTTAAATTTAAAATCAGCTGAAATCTCTAAAAGATCGAATTTGATATATTAATAAGTTGAACTTACTTAATAATAATTTTTTTGACCATAAACTCTATTGCAATAGGTTCATTTTAGCTTACCAATATTATAATAGAGTAATCCGTTTAACGAGGCATAATTCTGGATTGTTGCTATGTTTTTATTAATAGATATGTTACTGTATACATTTTTCCTATTTAATAAATTTATTGTATTTTTTAATTATAATAATTTTCATACATAGTTGCCTACTTTTAGATTCACATTTCACGTTTTATGATATTTTAAGCCTCCTATTCTAATTTTTAAATTATTTTATCGTCATAAAATATTAAGTAAACGTATTAATTTTAAAATATCAGAAAGAATTTTATTGATTTTAAATTTAAATTCTAGTTGATTGACTGTGTGACAAATCTTGAAAAGTAAATATGTATACCTTTTTTTGAATAATAATAACAACAAAAAAAAGGTATGCTACACCCTTGTAAAACACATCAACTGTCATATTTGATAGAAGATGTTAATATTATGCATTTATGATGCGCCTACACCAAATAGTGGCCATACACCACTAAATGTTATTAAATTTCATAGATAAAGCAAAATTCTTTGCTTCGTTCATAGACAAAGTGATTACACAAATGTAACTTAACATTGTACTTATGTATAATATATTAGTGGTATGCATGGTCTATAGATGCGGCGCATGACTTGAAGTTTTGCTTCTAAAATTTTGTTTATAACATATTATACCGATTCAATAATAAAAATCTTGAATAATTTAATCAAAACGTTTATAAAAAACATACTAATCATAACAATTATGAATATTAATATGACCGTAAAAATGTTTTCGTTTTTCAAGACCATAAATATACAAGAAAATCACGGCAAAATTATCGCCCGAGGCACAACATTGTAATTAAAACGCGATGAAGATTCCAAAATCGTTCCGAAATTCTGGAACGAAATTAATTCAACATCGAATGCAAATTTTCGGTTATAAATTTCGCGCCGAATATTTAAACGCGCGCGATAAAACATGAAATATCTCGTTTGCAGACGGCGAAAAAATGGCCCTCTTCAAAATTTCAATTTTAATAACAATCCCGCGGAATAAACCGAATAATGGCCACCCTATTAGGCGAAGGCGGGCGTTAATTTTCATAGCACAATTACCGCTCCCGCCTTTTTTCGCGATATTCAAAACGGACTGCACTAGCCGAGAGTAATTGGCCGCAATTCGGCGTCTTCCGGCCGGATTTCTCAGTGAAAAAGTTTTCGGCGGCGGGAAAACTTAAAATGAATACTTTATTAAAATTAATCAAGCGGACGTTCATTGAAATTCAACGGGTGAAAGGAGGCGCGGAATTTATTTCGGCGCCATTGCTCCCTTTTGTCTAGTTGCGAATTTCAATATGTATTGTTCGCAGGTTGCTATGCGGGAAATTTAATTTCGGAGATCAATAGTTTGATCGAATCGAAATTAAAGTTTTTAAGGTGAAACTCCACGGTGAGCGTAAACTGGACGTATTTCGTAAGTTAAGAGAATGTATAGGATCTTTCAATATAGACGCTTGAAATTTGTTAGGTTGTAGCAGCAATGTTATTAAAGTGACACCTGTCAAATTTATTTTCAATTATTTAATAGTATATGGCAAATTATCATGGAAGATTATAATCTTCGCACATATTTTGAAATCTTCGCATAATTTGATGATTTGCACATATTTTTCAACGCTATAGCGTTGAAAAATATGTGCAAATCATCAAATTTTATTATCAAAGTCACTGAAGGGTCTTTCAATAAGGACGCTTAATTTTAAAATGTAAATAAAACAAGCTGTATCTGAGATTTTCAATCAATTTTTTTTATTTGAAAATATATTTTATGGCATTAAGTGTGAATGTTCATACGTTAACGTTAACTTTGTTCAAATATTTATCGCGGCTTTGCTTGGTGGCACATATTCGGGAGGTTTAATTTTCATTGACTTTGCCGCATAAATCTGGCTGAATTTTCTGGATGGCGTTTTTTATATTGACTTCGATTGCATCAATTGTTTGCGGTAAACACTTGACAACAAATTTGACAGATATCACTTTAACAACATGATCGTTATAACCTAACAAATTTCGAGCGTCGCTATTGAAAATCCTTTTATAATCATGATTAGATACGCTTATATTTATGATCATTAGTATATTGAATTTATCCCGATTTGATTTATTTTTAATAAAATTAGTGACTATTTAGTTAAAAGAGTTTGTCTGCAATTGTAGGGCATGCGCCGCATTTACCGTCACTGGTAAATAAATATAATATATGGGCTAGAATCTATTGTGAGTTTAAGCATATTTTATAGAGAAAATGCATGAGCTCAATTTAAAAAAAACAGAAGGAAAAAAAAATAATAAAGATAAGACCCCACCGAGATAAACAAAAAAGTCTGACAGTACAAACATGCTTAAGTTCATGTGTTTTCGTATGCTTCAAGTTCACTCGATTTGGTATAAAAATTTTCACTTAACAAAAAAATCAATACAGTTGAGAGAATTTACACTTAAGCAAAATTAAGTCTTCACTTCAACAACAAAAATAATATGTCATTAATTAAGATTGCTTAATGAATTATAATACTTTGTCATGAATTGAAAAGGAAAAGTTGAGTGCTTAATAAATTTGAAATGTTTCTCAAATAAATTTCGCAAAAAAAACATCAATATTCGATCGATATTGATAAAAAAAAAAAGATTAATTATCAACGCAAAAATGCGGCAACAGCCATAATAATAAAAAAAACTTTGATTTATTTACGCTCGAGCCGATTTTTATTGTGTTACGGCCGCGAATAAACGTCAAACGCAAACTTGACATTTATTTTTCCCGCGCCGAAATTTAAATTCCATTATCGAACGGACTTCTATATAATAATTCGCGAAAAGCGCAAATTTAGATGTTGGAAAGGAATCCAATTACTTTCACACGATCCGGATATGAAGTTATAACGATATTCGGCGGCTAATGAGCGCGGATTTTTCGCGTTTTCACTTTTTAATTAATGGAATAATAATCTTTTCCCGCAAAACCGCGACAGGGGTGTATTTAGGCATGGAAATTTACATAAGGTCCGTGCTTATGTAAATGCGCATATTTTAAACGGCTGTGGCCTCGGGGCTAAATAGGCGTTGATATAATTAATTTGAATAATTAAACGATCTTTTGGTTATTCTTTTTAAGAGTACGGATGAAAATTGACCCCGTTAATGGTTTTTTTTATATTGCGCTTGTTTTGTGTTGAGGCTTTGTTATTTTCGAGAATGTATAATTTGGAGAAAAGGAGTCGGAAATGATAAATGGAAGTAATTCGTTGAAGCATCGTATTATTCGGGTGAGAATTATAAAACTGTTATATGGCCAAAATTGATATTTCATTGGTCGGAATATATCGGTAAAAATTTGTACTGTTAGAATAAATATGAGGTGATCAGAATTTATTTCAAATGGTAAGATGTATTTTAACATGGTCAGATTATGTCAGATGATATATTTAAGAATTTAGTTACAATTTTGGAACAAAATTATCAATATATTATATTATTTTTAAGAATCATAATTTCATTTATGTTATGTTATGGTTCTATTTATAAATCTAACTGTTAAACGTCAATCTACAAACGAGTATGCATATGTGAGTAATGCAGTTTTAATTTAAACCAGTCAAATAATAATAGACGATAAAATCATAAATTACCTTTTTACCCCTTACATTTTACACCAGGGTTAATATTGACCACATTTTTATTATGACCATCTTTTATTTGTATTCTGATATTCTTCATTTGTATTCTTAAAATATGCCACTATAATTCTGACCCTGAATAAATAAATTATGACCGAAAGTTGATTTGAATTCTGAATGTTTAATTTTACGCTTTTTATAATAGATCGGATATATTTTTTTAATTAGAACACGAATAGTAAAAAAAAATCAATATAAAACATAAAAAAGATTTCATTATCGAAAAATAATAAAAATTTTGAACCCAACCCCGAAAAAATTGCAAAATCAAAAAAGTTTCACATTCCTACTCAAAAAAATAAACAAAATTAAAACAACACACACACACACACACACACACACAATAGGAATCGAAACATTTTAATAAAGCGAGCATAGTGGCGGATGTTTACGAAGAAATTTAATATCGCGCACACACCAAGGAATATTTACATATCCTTTAGCGGTCGCGAAATTCGCCGAATCCCGACATCTACAATATTTCCACATCCATGTAGAAATTTCCATCTCCATCTACATTTACGTCTTGTTAGATGACGACAAACATCGCGGGTCACCCGAAATTTGGGACTGACCCCGTTTTTCTGAACCCGAAAATAATGTCGTTTTCAGATCGACATGATTTTTATGATTCGAAGTTTGTTTTTTTGTCGTGTTGTTTTTGTGAGATTATAGATGTTTTATTTTAGGATGAAAGTATTTTTTGCATATAAAATTGGATTAAAGCATGTCGTTGTTGGGCACGTGTCAAGTGAGATCCATAGACGTTTCGTTAACGAAGATTGAACGAGCTTTTGGGAACCTTTTTTAATTGGGTCGACATCGAATAATGTGAAAGATCGAGTTTCGAAACAATTTTTTGCACTATAAATTTCTAAGGTGAACTTCAAAGTGATTGTTTGATGAAAGATTAAGTTTTATAATCCCAATGAAACTATGATATCAATTTTTTTTGAGAATTTTTGAATTCTTTAATTATTTAAATAAAAAATTTAGATGTGTGGCCATCACGTGTGCTGAAAGTTACTATATAATTCAACCCCCGTTTTCATACTTTGACTTCCCAAAGCTATCCTTAACCCCAAATTATCCTCATCTATAAATCATCCTAATCTCCAAATCATTCTTATCTCCATAATAACTTTAGCCTCAAATCATCCTCATCTCTGAATCATCCTAATTCATAAATTATTTTCATCTCCAAATCATCCTCATCACGAAATTGTGTAAACTCCCAAAAAATTTTCATCTCTAAATAATTTAAAATCATCCTAATCTCCAAATCTTTCTCATATCAAAATCGTCTTATTGTTAGCTTCCAAAACATTTTCATCTCCTAATCATCTTCTTTGCTGAATCTTCTTAATCCTAAAACTATTATAATACTAACAACTCCAAAATATACTCAAAGTCAAAACCATAAACTTTATCTTTAAACTTATTCTCACACCCAAAATAACTCATTCAAAACACTTTACACATTACATTTGGTAACTTTTATATTATACTAAACTTTATTTCATGTATTGATTACACTTATCAGAGAATCATAAAAATATTTCAATTGAAAACGTTTATCGAATATACATATTTCTGAAATTAATCAACGCGAATTTGATTCGAAAACGAGTTCCGAAAGAACAAAAGGAAAATTTACCTGTGTATCGATGTTTTATACCGCTTTTCTGAGAAAGAAAACTTTCCAAGGTTACGGGGTGTCGAACAAGTTAATTTTCATTCCATCAAAATTTCCACGTCTCAATACACTGTCAGGGAAAATTCGAACACACACAAAATGTATACAAAAGCGTGAACTTCGCGAAACAGAACGAAGGAAAACTCGCAACCGTTCGAGGAAAACTCGAAATTTTCCCGTGTCTCATAATCGCGTAATTTTCCCGCCGAAGGGTCGCTCCCGTTGGAAAATTCGATAAATAATTTCCGACGCGGATTGTTTTCGCTTTTATCAAAGGGAAATTTCCCGAAAGGAGTTTTCCCGCCGACGGGTGAAAATTGCAAAAGTCGCGATCAAATTTCCCGTGACTATCCACCGACATGTATCAATTGCTGTATCATGATTTTAATTGGTTACTTTTATGATAGATAATTGATAATTGGAATATTTTATTACATTAATTTTGATGAATTATAATTATATTATATAATATTTTGATATTAGTAATTATTGGAAAAGTAGTATTTGTTAACTATAGAAATTTACAGGGTCATCTTATTACTTAACAAAATTGATACCAGAATTAATGTCATTAAACTTTTAAGTAGCATTTTAGTAAAATTATGTCATTATTAGTCAGACCAACTCTTGCTCTAAAATTTAGCTAAATTATTTCTAATTTAACCCTGCTTATATAACTTTATTCAAATTCATCTACACACCTAAAAAAACCTTCATTCCAAAACATACCCAAACTATCCTTGAATTCAACTCTGTCTTCAAACTCATCCTTACACCCAAAAACACTTTCATTTTAAAACTACCACTTAATTTACTTCATCCAGAACGTCATATAAAAATTCATCCCTATACTCAAACACTATTTAACTCTCTTTCCTATATTTTATTTACATCAATCATAAACCGGAGCTCTGGCAAATATGCTTAACATTACTGTTGCGTAATATTTTAGTTCTACTGGATCATAAAAAGTTTAAATTACGAAAAAGATAGAAAATATTAAAAAATAAATTTTTCGACTACTCTGAAAATTCGTTATTTGTGTTTTACGTTAATTAATACTTTTGATATAGAATAAATAAGTGATTGATTTCAATAAATGTAAACTTTATATACATTAAAATATTCCTAGAAATAATAAATAAATTAAATTTCCTTGAAGCGAGTTTGAGAACTTTGTCAATTTCTGATTAAAAACAGAACGCGAGGGTCAAGCGCCTGCCTTTTTGATTTCGTACGACAATTTGAAGCGACAAAGTCCTTTGAAATCTCGTAATTACAACTTTTAAAGAACGACAAAAAAAGGAATAGAATAAAGCCATAAAAAAAGTCGAACGAGTGGAAATATTTCCGTTTCAAATTGCGCGCCATTTTCATTATGGACGTGTAGAAAACAACGCGCACAAAAGGAATGT
Source organism: Hydropsyche tenuis (assembly GCA_009617725.1). NCBI lineage: Eukaryota > Metazoa > Arthropoda > Insecta > Trichoptera > Hydropsychidae > Hydropsyche > Hydropsyche tenuis. The sequence goes on from VTON01000135.1 coordinate 138,801, forward strand.
TTTCATACATCATACAAAAAGAAAAAAATATCCAAATGGATTGATTTTTTTCACGATGTATTATATCATATAAACGGAGATGTGAGAGGAAAACGAGACTAATGAGGACAAAATATGTCTCCATTAAAAGGGAGAAATTTGATCATATTTTGAATGTATATTATGTTAAATATGAGTTCATTTAGTGTGACCATTAATAGCGAAATTTTTATGTAAATCAAATTTCAACATGATAAAGAAAAGTGCATTATGAAAATCTCAATAGATATTTATTAGTTAGACTTCAAAAGAAACCGATACTTCGAAGCTGTGAATATACAAATAACGAATTTATTTTTATTTATATTAACGCAATCCTTTGAGATTTTTGTTCCTTTGTGAGAGACATCGTGCACTACAGAAATATAAATCTTAAAAGAGAACTCGAGATTATAAACATAAACGAATTTTATATACAATTTTTTTTCGAAATCAAAGCGATGGCAGAGAATCCTGCGATTCTGCAAAACGTATCCTGAAATAATATTTTCGCAAGACAACTCCCGTTCGGTGTATCTTTATCATTTTGTTTTGAAATCTTATACATTTTTGATAAAGACAGATACGAGCTTTCAAAGTGAAAGATAACCTCTTTCCCGCGCTTTCAACTGTGATTTAAATACGTTCAGCAGCGATACATGGCTACCGTTTCCTGACGTTTTAACAGAATAAATCGTTGAATTGTTGACATATTATATAATATAACATACGCTAGAAATTTATTATATAATTTCAATTTTATTTTTATGAATATTTACTATTTTAATGTTGAACGTGAAATCTCGGAGATTGTTTTCTCGGTAACAAACCACTCATATAAATTTTGTAGTGCACGACGAAGTATTCAAAAATGAAAAGAATTATGAAATATTTCTATAGATCGAAACGAACTGTTTTTGCTTATATGTTTTATCTTAAAACTAGAAAAACGCAGCTACGTGCAGCAACTTCAAGATTTACTGAATATAATCAATTGGAAATAGCATCCTTCAAACAACGTATTATATTATTCAACAAAAAAATGCGTATATGCCAGTAAAACCATTTACCTGATATGCTATTCCACACATGACCCTATAGTATATACTGTATGAATCAATAAAAAAAGTTCAATTTTTAATTAGAAATCTGTGTTTTCTATCAAAATTATATCTTGCGTGAATTTTGGGACACCAAAATGCGAGATTTCAGACTTTTTTCTTAACCGAAATAACAATAACTCAAATAAGATTAAAAACAATAAAAAAACTCACCTCAATAACTGAAAAAAGTTTGAAAAAAATAAAAAACTCACCTCGTTCATTATATTCCAAGCGTAGCAAGCCTCGATTGGATACAGCGGTTTGTAATGATTCCCAAACGTATACATGTAGAAGAGCCAGGGAGCGGGGAAGAGCAGAGTAAACATGTCGCAAAGAGCCATAGCCATCAAAACGGCATTAGTCGGTGTTCTCATATGTCTCCTACTCAACACGACGACAATCAGGGTGTTGGCCACGGTGGTAGTCGCCAGCAAAAACGGAGCAATATACCCATACATGGGCTGGGCATAGGCGATGGGCAGTTCGCAGGTGATGTTCAAAAAATTGACGTTGGACTGACAGAACTCATCCGCGACAGTGATGTTGGACTGAAGTGATGAGTTAGTGCCAAAGTCGAAATCGGTGGAGGCATTCGATGGGTAGAGAGTGGGCATTTCAGTGTTGATGAGGTTGACGAAGTTGACATGTTTGCGTCTGTCGTCGTCTCCGGAGTGTCTGGTGTGGTGATGCTCGAAGTATATGTTTCTGGGCACTTCGTTAGTTTCGAAGTAGGGAGCTGATAGGTTGGCGTTGGTAGGGTACATGGAGTAGTCCCACGGACTGGGGTTGTCCGGGTGGAGCATTTTCACTTTGGCTGTTGGGTCATCTGTGCATTTGATTGGGGTTTAGGTTTTTTTTATTTTATTTTTGGGCCAGTTTGCATTCTTCGCATTTATTTATGACTCATTGCTGATTTTTTTGAGACTGATCTGAAACAAAAACGAGAAAAAATTATTAAAAATATAAATCAATTGAAGGTGAAGAATTTTAGGTTTTATTAATCAACAGAAATTAAAATTTATCGGTAAAAACCTAAATTTTACAAATATTTTAATATGGGAACAATTTAAACGTGCATTCAAAAAAATGATGTGTGCATTTAACACGAGCATTAAAATGTGTGAATTCGAAAAAATATCTGTACCTTAAAATAAATAAATGTGCATTAAAATGAATGTAAGTAAATGACGGCAACATAGCAAATGTGACCAGGACAAAAAATACGAACCGCACGACCATTATTCACAACTTTTATAATAGAATCTATTCGTAACGAACCGAATTAAAAAAAATCGACATTGATTCAAAAATGGACCAAATTGTTAAAATGTATAACGTTCTGTCGTTCTGTTCATTCGTAAACATTGACACTTTGACAGTTGACAGTTGTATTGTTTTGCCTATAGAGAAAGGCGACGTTGCCACCTACTGTCACTTTAATGCACAAACTATTCATTCTATTGCACATTTCATATTTTTTTAATGCTTACATTATACTGCACAAATTTTTTTTCTATTGCAAACTATGAATAAAATAATGCTCAATACGAGATTATTTAATGCACCAGAAATAATGCACATCGTAAATTTTTCGAATGAACAAGTGTTTCGTTTTAAGGCGCAATTTATTTATTTTTAATGCACAGTTAAATCGCACCCTTTTAATATTTATTTTACATAAAAAACTTGTACATAGTATGGACAAAATATACCTATCAAAAGATTTTCAATTATATTAATTTTCGGATAGTACATATATTTCATTATTAATTAAATTAAAACGGGAAATATTTCATTACACATTGGTTAACGAAGTTTCAAATAATGTTCAATTCATATTCGACTTGAATCACGGATATTAATTATGGAAATTTGAATAGTTTCAATTTAGTTCACATCACTCATATCACTAATAATTACCAAATTTATTATGGGTAATGGATATCTTTCACATAAATAAAATAAATTTATTAAGAAGATTTCAATGAAATTTATCAAGATATTTTTCAGATTATTCATTGAAAATCGACGAAGAGTTAGGATTTATCCAATAAATCTAGACATTAAGAGCAAATGAAGCAAAAATCGTAAGCCCAGGATTTATCGACGAAACTCGAAGAGGAAACAATTTCAGCCCGAAGAATATAAAGCCGAGGATTTTTTCAAGTTTTTTTTTTCATGGCACATAACAATAATACATTTATGCGAAAAAATACACATAATAAAATGCGTAACGGCCGCAATATAAGGAAGCAATAAAAAGGTGAAACGAGAGAACCGCATTATGTCGTCGCTACATAATATTTTTATAGCTGGCAACATTTCTGGCTAATCGCCGTCTTAAGTGCGTCCAATAGTTGCAACATTGGCTTGTTTCTTGACAATTTGTCGTTTACTTGACTTTATTGCTGGCCCCCTCAGATTTTATCGTGTGTGATTTACAACTGATTTTTGAGCACTTTCGCCGTTGTTTAGTATTAAAATATACATTTTTATTTACTTTTGAATTAATGTGTCCCCTGTCAAACTATTTTTGTCAAAATTGTAATATTATACTATGTCAATAATAAAATTTATTTGTTATCTATTTTATTTATTCACATAATACATACATACTCGTAAAAACATAGTATGAATACAAATATACCATCATGGTATAACAGGTCATCCCACATCGCCATGATGGCCAAAAAGAAAAACAAAAATAATATAAGAAAAAAAAAAATTGTTAGTTGAAGTTGGATCCGTAAAAGACGAACACATTACAGTTGAACCCACGACATTGTATTCAACTTTCTGGTTACTGTTAAAGTTTTATTGATAACATTTAGTATTATTAAAACTAATTTTAAAGTGAAAATTTGTATAAACAAAAAAGTAACGGTCACCGGTGACCCTCATGGTATGGAGCGTATTTATTCCGCATAAGTTTTACCAATTTTAAAATAACAATAAAAAAAATCATGAAATTATTATTAAAATATGTGATAGCAAAAGTATTTAATTTTATAAAAAAATGATATTTGGTTTACAACAAATAATTTACTAATTTTTTATATAAAATACTAAAATATTAAAAATAAAATTATTATTACTCATTTTTTTTTATATAAAACTTTTATGTTGCAGTAGTGTATAATATATTCTCATACATTTTATATGTAAATACAAATTCAAAAATACTCGTAGTAAGCAATGGTTATATTACAAAAAGTCTATCGTATTCGTTAGTTCAGCTAATGAAAGTATTTTTTCATCGCATAAAATATATAATACTTTCATTAGGAAAACAGATTCACTCTAACGATTGATTGTACTGCACTGTAAATTTTTTGTAAAATATATGAAAATCTAATATGTATAATAAAAAAAATCCTATTTTATAATATTCATCGCAAATATTTGATAAGTAAAAATAAATTAAAGAGCTTTTTTTACGAAACATGCAGAAAAACCTCAATTTCTAACAGCATAATGAATTTAAAAAATATGTTATTAATCGTACACAGAATAAAATAAAATATTCGATTTAGCTACACAAAGCTCGCTTCAGATAAATGACGAAAAAAGCATGTTTATCGTAACTGTTGCTTTCGCCGGAAAAAAAGTGATGAAAAGCTCTTCATACGTAACGAAAAAGGGCGTCCCTTCTCATGTGACATTTTCCTATTTTCCCATTTTGCACGGTAACAGGATCCTGTTCAATTTTCAGAGTACGTTTTTTTTCAGCTTCAGGGTTTAAGAAATACGATACCATTTACGAGATAGTTATGACGATAGCCCAGTAATGGGATATTCAATCATTATGCATGACGGTCGCGTTTCGCTTGTGTGGAATGTATTTTTTTTGTGACCGAAAAGGTAAAGTGCTGTATTTATGAGTTTCAGAAGCCTGTTATGAAAGGACGTTTCAATTTTTTCGGATGTGATTCATTGGCGATATGTAATTTTATTCTGGCGATTTAGAATGTGCGATGAATACATTTTGTTTTATGTGTTTGTCGTATTTTTGTTTGATTGGTTGTATGGAAGTGTTGAAAGTTTGATCGGAGCGTGATTGTGGAAAATTACAAATTTTGTTTGAGAAAGAAAAAATTTTGATTGTATCAGTTGATGAAATTTGAAATTATCTAAAAAAAAAAAAAAAAAAACGTATTAGAGAAATAGGAAATTAGAAATATTTTGACTTATTTGAGTAACATGCGATCATTTAAGATCAATATTTGAGTAGCTTATTTTTCGGGAATGGTCTGTCTATGTCTAAATTTGTCAAAAATGAGCCGATAAAATTTGATTATTTTTTTCAATGTGTATATATAAAAAAACAATTATTTGCTTTTTGAATAAATTTAAATTTCGTATAAAAATTATAACATAAATTGTACAAAACGATAATTGAAAATTTTTTTTACGTTATTATTACTTTTTAATAAAAAAATATAGTTCCACGATAGTTTCTAGAAAGTTTCAGATTTGTAGATCCGTTATATTTTGTTAATAAATTCATAGTCCTAAATACATATCGATGACACAGATGATGATGATCACAGACACTCGATAAGTCTTACCTTATAAAGCGACGATTTTTTTTTCTATAAATTTGCCGGTTTTTCTTCAAATTTTACTATCAATTTCGAACGTTGATAAAAAATTTGAACTTACTGAAACCATTCAATTCAGAATCGGTATATTTTGAAGCGAATGTTCATCCCTACTAAAAAGGCAAAACAACTATATAAACCTTTATCAACATTTTCCAACCTCGCTAAAATATCTCGAAACGAAATCAAATGTACTAACTCCGCTTCTAAAATAATCGTTTCATACATATAGAAAAGAGAAATAGTTAATATTTGCGATAACGGCGTAATAGCAGTATAATGTAGAGATAACAATTCCATTAAATAAAATATTAACGTTATTTTTTCCATATAACAGCTCACACGTGAAAGCGTTATTGCGTCCGTTTATTACTTTTGCGTATTTACGCGATTTCTTTGCGAACTTTCGAAACTTTCACTAAGTCTTTCGCATAAACCGAAACAAAAGTAACTTATTAAAGTTACCCGACAAGGAAACGAGATCGAAATTCTTTCCACTTTTATTCCCCAGCCCTTCCCGTCGTTATTTATTCATCGTGCGAGATATATTGAGATTTTGCGTGCGAATTCGAAATATTGGAGCCCGATATAAATTTCTGGGCTAATTAGTGTTGCCAGATGTGTAAATCGCGCTGGAACACAATGGCAGCTCGGGCGTGTTAATATGTAACAGTTATGCGCTTTTTTGTTGTATAAATAGTAGTATTTGATGTTTATTCGATACAATAGGGTGAGGCTCCATGGTAGGCGTGAGTATTTATGAGTTTTCATATGCGCATGTTCGCTGCGGAGTCTTACCTTTATGATTTTTTTACATAGAGTCTCACCTTTAAGATATTATGTACATATTAATCAAATACTTTGAGTGAATCTAATTTGTATGTAAGAAGAAAACAACGTAAAGTTGATGAAACTGTTAGAATGCAACAGTTTTAGAAGAATTAATGTAGTTTTTAAATTTAAACATCTTACATGTTTGATGAAAGTTTTTGATGAATGTGTTTTCTTTTTGAAAAATGTTAGACTACGTTAGACTACTAATGTTAGACTACGAGTTTGAAAATTTTAGTATGTATTCACAAAAAATATAGAGAATATATTTATAGAATAATAATTGGATTTTGGAATAATCATAAATCATTTTGGATTACATGGGTGAAAATGAAAATGCAAAAATTGGTGAAAATGTGACGATAATTGTGATACTAACTAAAATATTCAAATGGAAATATGCGAGGATACAATTTCATGATGCATATGAGAGTTATTATGACCATTTGTCACACTCACATAATATTATACAATAGAGTTGCACTTTCGATATACGAACATGTGAAATATCAGATTGACTATAATAAATGAAAAAATAAAAAAAAAAACCTAGCAGAAACCGAAAGGTCCTACAATTAAGATGGAAAATGATGATTTATACAACCACTGGCTTTGAATTAATAAAATAAATCTTCCACAATTGTTATTGGGAACAATTTAAAAATATATTAAATAAAATAAATGTACACTAAACTCGAGCATTAAATGAAACAAGTGTGCATTAAAAAATATAATGTAAGCATTTTGGACGAGCATTAAAACGTGTGCGAAAGAAAAAATAACTGTGCATTAGAAAAAATGTGTGCATTAGATAAAATATCTGTACCTTGAAATGAACAAATATGCATTATAGAACAAGGCGAAATACCAACCGCACGGCCATTATTCACAACTTTTATAATATTATATAATCGATTCGCAACAAATCGAAATCAAACAAAATCAACATTGATTGAAAAATAGATCAAATTGTTAAAATGTAGTTGACAGTTGTAGTGTATTGCCTTTACTCTGGCGACTTTGCCACCTATCTGTCATTTTAATTCTATTGCAAATATCATATTTTTTAATGCTCACTTTATAATGCACAAAATCTTTTTTTTATGAATAAAACGAGATTTTTTTAATGCACCAAAAATAATGCACATCGCATATTTTTCTAATGCACAAGTCATTCGTTTTAAGGCACAACCTATATTTTTTTCAATGCACAATTAAACCATACCCATTGTCATTTATATTGCAAAAAAATCAGAAACAGAAACCAACACCGAAACTCGACTAATGACAACACACGTTCTAGCGCAACATAAACACAGGGTGTTTATGAACCGAACGCGTCGCAGCGCAGTGTTGCCATATGGCGGACAATAAATAGCGGTGAGTTATTGTTCGGGTTCGGTCAGTTGCGATAACTCAATACCGGGGCGTTATAACGAAACGGATAACGGCGCCGTTACCGTGCCGAGTGTCGTTGTTTTCTATACATGCGGTTCGGAACTCGGGTTGTATTTTAATTAGAGTGCGCTTCGGTAGATTTCCGACGGTCGTTGCAGCACTGGAAATTAATAAGTTTTGAATTTTTTGTGGGGTTTCATGTTTTTAGTTTGTTGATTAGTTGTGTGAAATTTGTATAATTCAATAAGAGAATGATAATGGAAGATGGTTGGGCTGATGAAGTTGATGACATAGGTGAGGAAAATGTCTAATTTTCTGATTGTGCTATATAATATGCAGAGGGGGAGTGGTGGGGAGTAATCGCCTCCCCTGTGGATGATAGTAAAATTTATAAATTAGTGCGTTTTCCAAATCATCGATTTTTTCTCAAAATAAGCGCAAAAATGCATTTTCGAAAATATTTTTTCAAAAAGGTGAAAAAGGTACTATATTTTTATATAAAAAAAAGAAATTTTATTAGATAAATATAAGTGAGGTGACTAATTCAACTGTACTTGTTATTGAGGATCTTTCGTATAAAATGGCTAGTTGATTTATGTTTCAGAATTTGTTAGGCAACTTAAATATTTTGATAAGGGAGCACAACATGACACAAATTAAGTAGATAACACTGATATAGATCTTATGATATAAAAAAAAAATTTTGCCTGCGGCGCTAATTATTACAATATTTCCGATACTATTAAGTATGTTGTTTCTGATTTTTTTTCATTGTTGTAAGTAATTTGAGGGACTCTTTTTTTCATATATAATCTTCGCGTCGATTTCCTGTAATATTTTCGAGGAGAGTGTTACCATTAATAGTTTCATAAAAATACAAAAGCAAACATATATATTTTTTTAATTAGCAAATAATTTTTATTACATAATAGAATATTCAAATGAATATTTTGAAACCAATAAAGTTTTGTTTATTTTTCATAGAGTCCATAAACTATTTGGAAATAGGAAAATTGTTGCCGCATAAGTTAAAAAGTTTATGAACCGCTATTATAGATTTTGTATTTAAAGGATTTTTAATTTAAATTCAACAAATTAAAAAAATCTGAAAAATCGCTCCCTCGTGAAATTTTTTTGGATCCGTCCCTGTATATAGGAATATACCAGTGGTGTGTGGTCTATAGATACTATACATGCAGCGCATGCCCTAAAAATAATATTTTTCTATTTGACTTGTGTGTTGATTAGTTTTGAATAAAATTAGCATCAAATTTGGAAGACGATTTAGTTAGTGAATATGAAAGTTATTTGAAAATTTTAGGGTATTCGTTGTATTTACCGTATCTATGAACCACACGCTATTAGAAAATACTATCGAAAAATTAATTTTTCTTCCACTTTTGTACAGTTTGTATTCTATAAACTACACTAATTTTAAGATCAAATGACTATCCTGAAAGATTTTGACGTCAGAAAAAGGCTGTCTTTTACGTGCCTGGGCATGTTCTCCGATCCGTTGAATACGTTTTACAATTAGAACTATGAAAAAGCTGGTGTTGACATGAAGTATTAAAGACGATAGAGGGAGAGGAAGACCATCTTGATAATGGTTTGACCAGATCAGGAAGTCGACGGGTCTAACTGATGTATGTATTACAAGCTGCAATATGTCGGAAGAGCTGTTTGAGAGACAACTATGAGCCGAAGTATGGAAGAGAAATTATTGTATGGTAAAGATCTGTAGTTATGAAGAACACAACTTGATATATAATGTATGTCATTATTTTCTCAAAATATTAAAAAAAATAATAAATACACAAAAAATGTATATGAAACCATGTATTAGCCATATTGTTTGTCGCTCAACTTTAGTGATCACTGAGAACTGGTTTACTCCTAAAGAATTTGAATCTTTCATATACGAAAAATAATTTGATAAAATGAAGCAGACTAGTTGTCTACTTATGATATACGTATATTATATCCGCAATGCGATTCAATCTAGGCAAGTTTTTTTGGGTCACCCAGTTAGAGTTACATACTGTCAAAGCTTACCACATTAGACCCTAGAGACTTAACGAAATTTTATTACACAAATGATAAAACTTTTGCAATACAATTTATTCACGGATCCGGAAAATTCATACATTATTTATCAGCAAAAATCGAATCCCAACTACTTTTCTTTACATATATTTTTTCTAACAGAAATAACAGATTTTCCTCACCAAGTTTTCATTGAATTATAATATAAAATTTCAATAGGGGTTATATATTTTTTACTTTCGAATTGAAACACAGAAGTTTGCATCGTTCTGAACTTTGAACGGATCCTTTGCTAGCTTTGTGTTACCTTTCGTTTGGCGTACTGTGAAGGGAAGTATTTTCAGGAATTGCAATTTTATTGCATGCACGAAGTCCTGCAAAAATTTCTATTATATTCTATTTGCTATATACAAAAGAGTGTGTATAGTTTTTACAAAAGTTCTGAAGCACCTGAAATTCCATTTAAATTTCAATGAGCTTCGTTTCGTGCCCGGTATTCGTGAATTTTTGAAAGTCATCAAGTAATGTGAAACATTCTGTTTTTATTTTCATCATATATTATATGGGCAATATATCATGTAGCTTTCAGAATTATTTAAAGAAAATGGTGAACGTGTTTGTTTTTTACCACATAAATAGATTGAAATGAGTTCATACTAATATAATATGTTACGTGAAATTACTTAGTTCATGTACGAGGCAAAACAGTTTTGCGTCATATTCAAACAATATAGTGAGATGGCACTTAATTGATGTTTTTCAAAACTAAACGCCTTTATTATTTGAAATTTAAACTTCTTTTTCATTGTATTTCTTTCTACCTAACTAAAATTTAGCCTTGTAGATAACAATCAGAGCTTAAAACTAAAAAAAATAAACATAACCATTGAAATTTACAAGATGAGAAGAAAAGAGTATAGAAACGAAGATAATGAAAGAAATCTAAATTTTGATGAAAAACAAAGCATCATCCCATCTATATTATACAAAACTTTTTTGCCACGTACAAAAACTAAGCAATTTCGTAAACGAATCATAACATATTCAAGTTTTGTTTAAAAACCATTTAAATAAATCGGATTTAAAATGAACCCTTTTTCAATATACACGATTCGTTTTCGCGTATTTGATTCGACTCAAGTTCTCAGCGATCCGAAATCAAGGCTTAACGAATTAACGATCTGTAAATTGGAAAGTTTCGGGTCCGTTAACCGTTTGTGGAGGATCTTGAGCCGCCGTTATCGTTATAATAACGGACATTGCAAATGATTTACGAATTGTACGCGCTTTTGCACCAGAAGAGACAAGGATGGAATCTCACACGAAAATATTGCTTAATACCACTTAATGTACAGAGAAACGTCCTTTGAAATGCCGGGCGCAATAATACAGGCCCGTTCGTAAGTTTTGTGTATTTCGTACAAGTTTATTCGAGATTATTCACTCAATAAAGCAAGGTTAGTTCCGGGTCGATGGTTTTAATAATCCGTGAATGGGAAATATATTATTGTAATTATCTGAAATGATATATTTTATGTATAGCGGACAAAATACATTCCGAGTTTCAATGTATCGAAAGGGTGCAATGTATTCAGAACAAACAAGAGTCATTTATTCGAAAATTACATTTGCCTATCGAAATGTTTAGAGAAAACAATCAAATATTGGTGATTTGAATGAAAACCTACACCGTATAATATTATATAAACTTTGGAATAATATATAAATTTAAATTTTAGTACAATATGTAAATTTTTAGATTATTGATTTAAAGAAAAAGGTAAAAGAGGTATCACTTTTTTTCACACTCTTGGTGAATTTAACGCAATTAAGGTTTCGTACCGTTGAAAATATATTGCGGCTTACGGAAGGCCGCGCTGAGAAATGTCTACTGCGCGATAAGGGTTAACGGCCTACACACAAACATACGGACGTATATGGATTTATACGGTACATTTGTTGCGAAATTTAGACCAAATTCTATCAAAAAAATCATGAGTCCAAACTGTTTCAAAATATATAAATATTTAATGAAAAAATATATCAAAGATTTCATATACAGGTGGCCATTGAAAGACTGAAAGGTTTTGAAAAGACATAACTTGTTAATTTTAAATTTTTGTTATATTTTTTTTTTTTAGAGTTTAGAGGTTTTTATATTTAAGTGAAAGATCAATTATTGAAACTCACAGAAAATTTCAATAATATTTGAATGCAACATTAATTGATAATGAGAAGTGAGACCTGAAATAAAAGAGCATATCAACAAAAAAAACCTTTGATTTGGGTACTAAAAATGCCAAGTAAACACAATAAAATCAATTGCATTCCTAAAAATATATTAATAAACATATTTAGTGCGGTGTTTTCTCTGACTATCAATAGTAAATGTTTCACTGAAATAAAAAAAATCAACGAGTGTTGATCCAATGCTAGATATCATATGTATCCATTTTAATCTCCAACAAGTATTCTGTAATCTGTAAAAAAATAAAATAAAGAATATTGAAAATGAGCAAATCATAACTTATTCAAACCCTTCAGTCTTTTACCTTTTACTGGCCACTATATTTCAAAGGGTCGAATAAGATATTCTATATTTTTCAAGCTTTTTATTTATATGTGGTCAACAATTGGAAAAATTATGACCTGTTGAAAGTCGTTGTAAATTCGAATAAATCGCATTATTAGATACAAGAGTGTTAACACTCCCGCGCGATGGCAATTTGAACAATTAATCGAATTTTTATTTTTACATATGCATTCAGCTCTGAGCAACAAGCTAATTATAAAATATTTACATAAAAAAAGATAGTATTAAATAATCAATCGTTAAATAGCACCGGAGGTTATCAAAAGGTCAGGCCAATTATTAAAACTTCCATTTATTGTTATTATGCGCAAAATTACAATTGACAACACAGATAAAGTCGAAATCGAAAAAAGTATTCAATATGCGTTTATATAATTTGGATTTATCGGATGACAACGACCGCGGATCTTGCAAAGGTTTATATATAAATTTATATAAATTTTCGGCAAAATCGCAACAGCTACGGCCCATTTGTATGAAATAGTGTAATAATGATGAAAAAGACGGTGCGATTCAATCGCGTCTGAAATTGGATTTTTCAGAGAAAAAGCGAAAACTGTTCAGAGATCGATCTTCGCTTCGGCGATGATGTTGGATTATAATAATGGTGTGTGTACTTTTGTGACAACTTTCATCGCGGAATTTATCTATAAAACTAATACTTTAAAATTACTCATATGAAACTGCTATTATTTGAAAAAAGATATCTTTGCCAATTTTTATAAAAATATAACTTGTTACTTATCATTTCTGGGAATAATCCTGGAACGATTTTTGCAAAACATGTTTGAATTCTTCGATATACACTGGGTTCTCTTTTATGCGGTAGATGCGTTCCGTTCCGCATTAAAAAAATCGCATAAAAAAAGATATGATTTTACATAGAAAAAGTGAAACTGCAATATAAAATATACCTAAAATCGCATAAAAAAAAATGTATTTCTATTAACAATGTACTCTTAGTTAAGTTATTACATTTTACATACATTTGTACGTTCATATAGTCCATAAAAAAATATTGTATTTAAAAAAAACCGCATAACTCTGAATTCGCATAAAAAGAGAACCTAGTGTATTTGGTTGATATCAGCCAAATAAATAAATAAATCTTGGACAAGATAAAATTAACTAATTACGAAGAATTTAACGGTTAAATATTGATTATTAAGTAAGGTCATTCTTTTAATTTATCTGATTTAGTATTTTGTGAAATTTGAATGAAAATAGGATGATTTTTTAGAGTTTGCTGATGTCGAATCTAATGCGCCAAGGAACATAAAAGTGTTCTGTGAAAATCGTTCCAGAAATTTTTTCGAAAATTTTAACACCATCAAAATTAATATATACATTGGTAAGGATATTTTTTTTGAAATGAAACTATTTTCTTATGTATAATTTTAATTTTTATAGATAAATTCCGAAATCAAAGCAGTTACATCATGCATAATACATAAAGATTGCGCGTGAAATATATAATTTATTCAGAACTTTCGTATCAAAATCGAATCATTGTACAATTTTTCGATATTCACTATTCATATTCATATAAAAACCGCTGAATAGATTGCGATACAATAAATTCCACGTTTTATTGTTAACGATTTTTCAAAAGGCCATTTGTCGATACTCACTAGCATAATACACAGCACAAAGCACAGAACGGCTCATGGACGGGTTCGAATGAATAATTATCTAGGCATATCTAGGCTTTTTATCTGCGCCAGGATAATCCGATATGAAATGCGGTTTTGTAAGACCACCGGTGTTCATTATTCGTTTCTGTGCAATAATGAAAAGCGAATCGAGCGGTTAATATGTTCAACGCGTGATACGCCCATGTGCGCTACACGGTGATCGATAATTTTGTTCTTTTCCACTATTTCGTTGTCGATTATCAATATTAGAAGAATAGATTAACACAAAGTATGAATTATGACTTTACGAGAGAGTTGTAAATTTTTTTTTCATCGAAAATTTTCTATGTATTTTTTTGTACCTACATATAATATGAAATTGAAGTGGATAAGATTTCGGTCTCATATATCGCAAGTTTATAAAGAAAATCAAAATGAATATAAGAAATGAAAAAGTATCAAAAAAAATTGGTGCTCATTTGACGTACAATCGTCAAAAATATAATATAATGATTCAATAGAAAAATAAATTCTAATACATTTAATTTTCGCTGAAATTTCTTAAATAAATAAAGAAAGTAAATATTTTATTATTTTGAAAGCAGAGGTTTCTCATTAATATAATATGTGAATGCCAGTAAATATTAGTGCAATTAGTAAATGGATGTAATTATATGATTTTGGTCCGAGACTATTTAGCAAAAGTATTTATTATCATTATTATTACGCACTTGGTTGTTTATAGGAAATGAAAAGATATATTTATATCTAGGTCAAATAATATGTAAAGATGGAAGAAGAAGAAGAAGAAGAAGAAATCAATAGACATACGAAGCGAAGATGTGGTGCTTTTGAAAGAATGAATGTGTTTTTCAAAGCTGAAATTTTTTATATATTTGAAAAAGAAACCTTTCTATCAATGTATTTTATCACTTATAGTTGCGATGTTAAATAAAATTCAATACATACAAAGAAGTATTAAAAGATGAATGTTTATGAATAACCAGAAAAAATGGAAAAATAACACACGAGTATTGAACATGAAAATATTATATTGTATATGAAAGACAAACACGTGATATATTGAAATTCCACCCAAGAGACTATAAAAAAGCAGACGAAGATTGAATTTATTATAAGAAGGTAAAGTAAAAATATATGCTTAATAAGTTATCATCCATATGATAATAGTCTAAAATAGACAAAAATGGAAAAGGACCAATAGCAGATGAAGAAATTTCCAATCTTAATTGAAACAAAGAAAGGCACACAAAATTTCAATCGTTTTATTATATTATGCTTCGTTTGTGTAATCGCTTTGTCCATGAATGAAGCAATGAAAAAATATTTGACAAAAGACGTCAAATGATGCGCCTACACTAGATAGTACCTATACACCACCAGATGTTATTAAATTTCATAGACAAAGCAAGAATCTTTGCTTCGTTCATGGACGAAGCGAGTACACATAAGTAGTGAACGCAATACAACTAAACTATTATTTTTATAAAATAAAATAAAAATTACAACATGAACAAACGTCACATAAAAATTTAATATCACCCTGTACCGCGATCGCATACAAAGTAACATGGCGTAATATGGAACGAAGGCGAGTTTATCGGCGTAGGGATACAAGCATCTCATAATTCATACAATGCCAATCTCGAAAGAGGGAATTCAATGGTTGGTTAAGTGGTATACGGAGGATGGAAAAAGAAGGGAAAATACATGAGGGGGAAAAAGATGGAAAACTCCATGATGCGAAAACGCCGGAATGGCTTATTTTGTGACCAATTCGCGGCTCAATAGTGCGTCAACGCAACATAATCCATTATATCACACAAGTGTAATAAATGCAACGTGTTCCTATTTTTCGGATCATCGATTTCACATATACGCGCTGAAATTGGTAGATGGACATTTTTGAAAGTGGGAAAATATAACGAGGCGAATCCTCGTCCTATGTATGTTAAATATTCTACTGTAAATCCATTCGAA
The DNA here is from genome assembly GCA_009617725.1 of Hydropsyche tenuis. Lineage (NCBI taxonomy): Eukaryota > Metazoa > Arthropoda > Insecta > Trichoptera > Hydropsychidae > Hydropsyche > Hydropsyche tenuis. The sequence goes on from VTON01000135.1 coordinate 155,026, forward strand.
TATGTTGTAAACAAATCAAGTTTCATGCGAAAGTAGTTAAAATAACACAATGATAACAAGGCAATACACATAGTAAAAATATCGTGATAAGGGAAATTAAGCGTTTGTTTATCATTATTTAGTATTCTGATATAAAACGATTTAAAAAAAAGTTTAATATCATATAGTATCTAAATTCTAAATTCTAAATTTAGATGCTGTGCATCTTTAATAATTTTGGGTGATATCTCAAATGATCGAATCTGATATATCTATGATAATATGATATATCAAATTCTCAAGGCTCGTATTTATCTCTGTCAATATTTTAATAGAAAAAGACTATACAACTTTAAATTTACTCCTATTTTATCTATTGATAAAACATTTTTTATTGTACATTTTCTGCGTACAATTGAGATCGTTTAACACAAAACTGCGGGAACGAAAATTGTATTTCATGTTAAAGATCACATTCAAAATTATGCAAGTATGTATGTATGTAAGTAAGTTTATTTATTTATTTCTCTTCCGAAGCGATACAAATGACAAAAAATACAATAGGCATTTTTTACAATAAAATAAAACAAAGCAAAGTAGGATAAATAAAAATAAAACATAGTATTCCATTACATAATATTTTGTTGAGACAACAGTATATTTTTTTTACGTTAAGCATTTTCGTGTTAAACAATTTCAAGACATATAAAAGTATAGCATTAAAAAAACTTTATCTTTACCAATTCACATAAACGCTCATATAAAATTATCACTTCGCAAACAATTATTGTTTCCCATTTGAATTTCCCATCATTGTATAATTTGGGGAAATTTATATTTTCCATCTACCGGATGTAATCGAATAATAAATTACTGCGTAATCAAACAATATGTAACGTAATAACATTGACTTACAATGAATAATAATGAAACAATATTGACTAATACTAGTTTGCGAAGCGCCCATACGTTGGGCGGCATTATGTTAAACTCGCAATATGTAAAGCGGATTACTGATTTTCGCAAACATACGTTTCACATGTGAATTGTAATAAACATAAAAAAGGAGGTCACTCGCACAAATGCGATTACAATAGACGAAAATAAAGTAAGAAGAAAAAATGGAAGGGAACGTATAAGAAATGAGTTGGAAATCCGAAAAAAGTCGAAACGAAAAAGTTTTCGCAAATTGTACCCTTGTTAAGGTTACTCTAATGCGATTCAATAACACGTGTTTTATCGCACGAACGTATTCGATTTCGCATCTGAGGGTAAACAAATGTCGAAAATATACAAATATGTGTTTTGGATTGATATGATTTGAAAATCTCATGGTTTTTTCCATATAAAGTAGAAAATTTTGAAAAAAAGATGTGTTCTTATATTATGTTATAATATAGGTGTTTTCATCTAATACAATTTCAATAGAAATATATGGATATGATTGATAAAGTTGCCTATTCAAAAATTAAGAAGTTTTATCAAATGTTAGTAATTCTGAGAATTTTGAATTGGTAGTACTATAAGGTGGCTACTGAAAGACTGAAAGGTTTAGTAAACCCAATAAGTTTTACTCATTACTAGTCATCATACATAGCCATTTTAATCATCAAAGGTTTCTCTATAAACCTGTAAATAAAGAAAATTAAATTAAATTAAAAAGTTATGACTTTTCCAAACCCTTCTATATTTCAATCATCATACTATGCAAAAAAAGTATATTTTTTATCATTAAAATTTAATTTCAATCAAGTACATATATTTAAATCAGCTCATTCATATTTCATATGTATGTACTATATCAAAATAATAAAAAAAACTTTTTCTTATGCAATCTGATAAATTATTTCATTTTCTATATAAAAAATCGTTTCTATGCAAAAAACGTTATTTAATTAACATTATCGAATTGGATGGATAATTTTATTAGTTTAATAATATTTTCAAATAAATATTGATACGGTAATCTTCTTATTGTTGTCAACTGAATAATTGCAAACACGGCATAAAAATTATCGCAAAATTTATTTAAAAAAAAAAAAAACAATTATATGCTATATTCGGAATAAGCCAAAAATTTTAAAATCAATATTTTTTCTTTTATCAATAACCTTCAAACTGTTTATAATCCAATTAATTTTATTTTCATAGATCATATTAATTATATCATAAACAAAAACGAGTATTGAAAATATGCATAATCGCAATATTTTGAACTGCCGATTCAGAGGTCACGATTTGACAATGCCCATTACGTCAAACACACAATATCAATTAGACCAATTAACTTCGCGATTAATTAGCAAAAAGTCACACAGGTCACCCACCGAATGCACCAAAGGCAGGTAAAAAAAAATTCCAAAACAATTGATATCGACCACTATAAAAGCTGTGGCTTTGGGCACAGTAAGGCACTCGGACTTCAACACCGGTCAAAATGAAGTTTCTATTCTTCTTCTTGTCTGTTTGCATCTTCGGTGCGTCATGCAACCTTGTAATGACCCCGAATATCGTCGACATCGGCGATAAAGTGATGCTGAACCGCCAAAGGAACATCTTGAGGCTGCTGGATCGCATTTACATGGAAAACACCCATCAAGACCAGAGGGATATTGGAAAGAATTTCAATTTCCTAGTGAATCTTAACAAATTCGAGGTAATATAATCATTTAATTTAATATAAAAAATAATAATTCATATAAAAGTGTATGATGAACCAAAGTATTAACTTTGAATCGTCGTACACTTTTTTTGATCCTATTCCATTTTGAGGGATTTTCATTTATTTTCCAATTATTTTATTTAGTCTATAACTTTAGTTATATTCCTTTAAAAATACTTATTTTTCCAAAAGTACTCTATTCATACGATCTTAATTTTTTTTTCTCTCGATTCGTGCAATTTATTGACTAGTTCGACTTTCTCATTTTCAGAACACCGTAGATGTGACCAAATGTGTCGTCAACATGAATCGCGGTCAGACCCATCGTGATTTGAGATTCGTCACCACTACCACCACGACCATGGGTACTTTGGGAGGTCTTCCCAAGCACCAGGCTTTCGTGATCACCAATAGGAATCACAGAAAAGAAGCAGTGTGTCTGTTTAACATGTTCTACCATGCTAAGGACTTTGATACTTTCTACAGGACTGCCTGCTGGGCTCGTGAATATTGCAACGAGGACTTGTTCACTTATGCTTTTACCGTGGCTGTTAGGCACCGCAATGACTGCAAGAAATTCGTGTTACCTGCTCCATACGAAGTGACTCCATTCAAATTCGTCAACAACGATGTCATCCAAAAGGTGCAACGTTTGAAGATGCAAGGCAAGATTCTTAACATGAATACTGCTAATATGGATGGAATCTACCAAGATGGAAAATTCATGATTGTCTATGACAACAATCAACAAGTCCAGATCAACAAGGAACAAAGGCTTACCTACTTCACAGATGATGTCGGTCTTAATTCTCATTATTACCATTATCATATCTTCAATCCATTCTGGATGAACAAGGAACACCGCAACACGGATTCAACCAGACGTGGAGAGTTCTTCTTGTACTACCACCAACAGCTTTTGGCCCGTTACTACATGGAAAGATTGTCTAATGGATTGGGAGAAATCCCCAACTTTTACTGGAATCTTCCTATTGATACTGGATTTGTATCGACTTTGAGATTGTCTAATGGAATGAGCATTGCTAACAGACCGAACAAACATATTTTAACTACCAAGAACAACTTCTTCAACTTCATGAACGTGAAAGACTGCGAAAGAATAATTCGTGATACCGTGCGCCGTGGATTCATCTTCACCGTAAGCAAAATATATACAATATTTACAAAATGTTGAATGTTCCATAAATTAATTACTAAATTATTTTTAGGAGGATGGTGGTATTGTCAAGATCAACAAGGTCGAAGATATCAACATAGTAGGAAACTTCATGCAAGGAAATACTGACTCTGTCAATATCAAGATGGTTTACAACTGCTTCCAAAACGCTAAGCACCTTTTGGGTAACGGAAAGAGAGTCATCAGACAAAATGAGTAAGTATTTTAAACACTGTTAATACAATATAAATTTGAAAAATTGTAAAAACATATTTTTTTACACATAGTCGCAAAATCCAACCCGGAGCTATGGACTTCTACGAAACCTGCCTCCGCGATCCAATGTTCTATCAATTGAACAAACGCTTCTTGCTCAACTTCTTCTTCTTCAAGAACAATTTGCCAATCTACACCCGCGAAGAACTTGTTACTAAGGGAGTTGAGGTTGTGAACGTAAACGTTGATAGGCTGATGACATTCTTCGACAACTTTGACGTCGATGTGACCAACGCCGTATACCGCACCCAAGACGAGAAGTTGAAGAACAAGGACGATATGTTCTTCGTTGCCCGCCAGACACGTTTGAACCACGAACAATTCAACGTCAGAATCGATGTCAACTCAGACAAAGCCACTGACGTAGTCGTCAGGATGTTCATGGGTCCCAAATACGACAGCATGGGCAACGAATTGAATATCAACCAGAACAGACACAACTTCCTCGAAGTCGATTCCTTCGTGCACGAATTGAAGGTTGGAAAGCAAACGATTGTACGCAACTCTCGCGACTTCTTGATCACATGTGACGATTCAGTTTACACTCGTGACTTCATGAGGACCATCAAGGACACGATGAACAACGATGACACCACCAGACATATCCGATTGACCACCTGCCAAGGATACAATCTCTTGCCCAACAGACTGCTTTTGCCTAAGGGTAAGAAGGGAGGCATGAAATTGAAATTCTTCGTCATCATCAGCGACCACCACGTCAGCAAGACCAACGACAAGGTCATGACTACAACTGAAGGATTCGTAACACGCAAAGTAGACAACCGTGCTTTCGGATATCCATTCGACCGCAGAATCAACAGGAATACATTCTTCTGCCCCAACATGTTTATGACCGACGTTGTCGTTTACCACAAAGGTTTTATGAACAACAAGGTCCTCAAGAACACCGGATTCGTTTTGGGAGATGACAGCGACATCGGATTCATGGGAAATTTCTATGGTGGTAATACCGGATTCTATGGTGATAACACAGGATTCGTGAACACCAATACAGGATTCATGAACACCAACACAGGATTCATGGGAGGCAACACAGGATTTGTAGAAGGCAACACAGGATTCTTAGGAGGCAACACAGGATTTGTAGGAGGCAACGATAGAGTTGATATTGACACAGGTTTCTTGGACGACAATACTAGGATCCTTGAAAATACAGGATTCATGGGAGACAACACTAGGGTCAATGTCGACAATACCGGTTTTGTTCAAACCAAAAATTATTAGATCTATCTGTTGTTAGATCGTGATAAACGAAAAGGCTTATTAAATAATGGTTTCCGATTTTCTAAATATTAATAATAAGTAATGTTATTTATTTAGCAAAAGTCTAAATGCAACTTTCGAATTGAAAATTAAATGAATCGAATATATGCAATTTTTTTATTTATTTACACTTTCAAATATTAAAATATTCTATTCTATTCTATCACATTCTATGTTGTTAAATTTAACGATAACTAAAAATATTTTTATGAAATTAAAACAAGCACCGAATATAAGAGTACATACTTTCTATGAATTTAAAATAACTTAAAAAAAAAAAAAAAAGATTAAATTTATTTAGAACTTAAGCAACTATAGATATAAATTTAATGCTCAATTCTTAAAAAAATAAAAAAATATTTTTTTATATCCAAACAAATGGAAAATTACTTTTTTATACATGAAAAAAATTCTGAAGGTTTTTCATAGTTAAAAAAAAATATAAGATAAAAAACCTGAAATAATATAAGAAAATTGAGGGTTCCTTATCGAATATCGGATATCATATAAAAATATTCAAGGCCTCCCAAAAAAAAAAATTCACCGTAAAATATCCCACATTTTTTGTTAGGCCCGCAGCGACGGTTTCCCTTTTTAATAATCTACGGGGCCGGAAAACTTACAGGGAAATTTATGCCCACGCTCGGTTTCGTCGCGGAAAAGCGCCTAATGGTTTTTCCAAATAACAACAAAGTGAGCACCTTCCAGCAAGAAAACAGAACATAAAAAAACAAACAAAGCCTTTATACTTTTCATATCATCGGATCGGAAAGTCTGCGGCGGTCTTTTTATCGCGCGTTTTCTTTGAAAAATCGCGCTTTTCCGGAAAAGTCGAAAATCGCCAAGGTTTTCCGTCCACCCTGTAATTAGGGGCTGGAAGACAATCGTCTGTGTGTAGTGTGATTGTAATTAAAATTGTTTTAATTACGCGTCCGGGCTAATTCGCTGTAATTGCATTCGTGACGCAATTAAACGAATCGTTAGTTGGCTCGATCATTCTATTTTACATGTTGATTGCGTTCATTTTGGATTCGATGTGTTCGGTGGTTCGGAAATTTTTGTTCGGTGTTCAATTTGTATATTTAATCGATTTGATTTCGAAGTGATGGCTGTGAATATATATATTTTTTGAATATTATTCTTTATATTTCAGAATAAAAAATTAGTCCAAAAGTTTTTTATCTATGAAAATTATTTATAATGGTGTATTTAGTTTTTGGGAAATATACAAAAATATAAAAAAAAATTATATAATACCATGTAAGGATGAATTTATGTTTATTATAACAACAATAATATTTTTAGAATATAAAATCGTTTCATGATTAGTATAATATTTTAACATTAGAAAACATAAAATATAATTTTTCTGAAAATAAATTTATTGCCAGAAATCCAGGAAATCAAAAAAAAAATTTCAAACATTATAAATTCCCAAAACTGTTGAAATTTAGAAACGTTCGTATTTGAAGAAAAGTCAATAAAAGTGCCTAATTCCAGCAATACATTTTTCTAAATCACAAAAAAAAAATTTTTTCTTTCAGATTTTTGTATCACTATTTTTTTTTTAATTACCCTCACTATATAATTTTTCAATATTAAAAGTATGCGTGAACGAAAGCATATCTTATGAACCAAAAGTGAAAGGAAATAAAAATGTAAACATGATTCGCAAATATGATAATTGAATTGAATTGTGTTATGTAATAGAGTTTCATTGGTTCGCACATACGATAATTGAGTTGAATTATATGTAATTGAGATTCATTTGCATAATTGAGTCGCACTTATGTTTACGCTTACGCTCACGATCATGATTACTCTTCCACTTACGCTCTCGTTTATATAATAGTTAGGCTTTTTTCCCCTAAATATCGTTTGTTATGTTCGATGTTGTACCCAAATATTTTACTAACTTCTACCTAATAATAAGCTACTAACAATTATTAAGAATTTAATGTACTATCTTCATTTATCAATTTATCTCCCTATTTTAATTTCATCTCATTTATTTATTTTCCCTTAACACCCAACTTTATTTATTTATTTCCAAAATTTCAGTTATATAAAAAGTTATTCATGATAATAATGATCACATAACATAATAAACAACATAAACATTGCGGAAATAAATAACCCAATTAACAAAATCTTAACTCTACAATAATACACACCACTGTAATACTTTATGCTTAATATTTAAAACTAGTTATGCTTATGCTTGTCCTTACGTTTACGATCACGATCATATTTACACTTCCAATTAAATTCACGTTTTAGGTCATGCTCATGCTTATACATATCTTTTACACTTAAACTCACGATCATGCTCACGTTCACGCTTATGATCACGATCATGTTTACACTTCCACTCACACTCACGCTTTAGGTAATGCTCATGCTTATTATACCTTTACACTTACACTTACGATCATGCTCACTTTCACGCTTACAATTGCACTTACGCTCGCGCTCACGTTTATTCTTATGATCACAATCGCGCTCACTCTAATTTTATCCTTCAACTTATCACTAACCATTCATGGTTAGTGAGTCTCACTCTATTTTCGCGACATTTTCAATCACAAAACTCGACATTCTCACACCGAAACTATCAAAACAAACACTAACGAACTCCACACGTCAAACATAAACCCGCAACTATCAACGCATTAAAACGTCCGGTCCGCGGAATTTCGAATTTATTTCGCGCCGTTTTGTGGCCGGCCACAAATCAAAGCGGTCCACCGCAGAATCGCATTTGGCCGAAACGCGCGTTTTCGCCGCTTCGAAAGCCCATAAAAAAAATACCAGGACCAAAATGTATGGAAAAGTGCTCGAATTCGATGATTGATTGACTCCGGCGGAGTGTCGGTGTTCGGTAACGTGCAAAAAATGACATTCGCGAAATTGATGCGCCACTTTTGGGGAGTGAGTGCGTCGCAAAAAATAGATAAGAGGATAATTAAATGCCGGTCGCATTATTTGGCGAGTGTATGAAATTAGTGATAATGCCATATTTTTTTTCGGTGATGATTAAGTGGTTAGGTTGATAGGCGCGTATTATTGTTTTGATGATTGAGTGATTAGGTTGTTATCAACCGCGCGTAATATTATTATTGTTTTAATAGTTGATCGTAGTTTTACAATCAGTTATAATTTTGATGGTTGCGTTTATATAATTGAAGTAAGTGTCGTAATAAAACTATATTTGTTTAGATATTATTCGGTTATTGATAAATATCTCGAATGTATTGTGGTTAAATTGATACGATAAATAAATGCTTTTATACGATATATAAAATATCGTTTAGGGATTATATCAGAATATAATTTTTATATTTCGATATATTATATAATAGGAATATAGACATGGAACATTTTTTTTTGTTAAGAAAGGTTTTCAATTATGTTTTATTATAAATTAATCTAAATGGAATAAAAATACATTTAGTACGAATCTTTATAGGAAGAGTTAGCGTAATGTAAGATAGAAGAGTGAGTGAGATTGTAAGAATATATCTATTTCGCTCGCACTTATATCATCATCCCTGACTAACGATATATACAGGGGTGGGCGCTCGGAGTGTTACCAACTTCACGCTGCTCTTACAGCCAAGCGGCTAATGATAGCTTGCTTATATTTTGACATAAGATAGTCTGTTATGTTGTCTAAAATCCTAGGGAAGCTTATTGTTTTACGTTGCAGTTAAAAAAGTTGTCGAAATGGAGTTCAAACGCAACAGTGTTATTGCTCTGTATTTGGCTGGAAAATGGCAATCAGTCATTTTCAATGAGCTACGATATTTACATGTGAACAAAATCTTTATGTATAGGACCATTAAACGTTACAATGATACTGCCAGCATTAAAAAATGCTATGAAGGTGGACATCCAAAAATAGCAACATCGACAGAAATGGTTCGAAAGGTGAAAGGCCAAAATTCAACGTAATCCACGACAAAGCGCAATTCAATTGATGAAAAATCTCAATGTGTCTGCTCGTAGCATGGGGCGCATTAAAAAAAATAAAATACGATAAAGCCCGTGAAACCCAACGTTTTTACAAGAAAAAATTCCTAGCTTCATTTCTTCACAACACTGACCACCATATTTTCAGGATTTGAACCCAATGGACTTTCCCATATAGTCCATTCTGAAGGCCAAAGTATCAACTAAAAAATACGCCTTAAAGATTGCTCTTCGCCGAGAATGGGACAAAATACCATCAAACCACATTCGTGCACCGCGTGAAAACTTTTCGGACAGACTCGATACTATTATCCGGGCTATATATAGGTGGCTATATCGAACAATTACATTTTTTTTTCAAATTTGAAATGTTTTTACGATATACTGAAGTTTTCAAATAAAAAAAATCAAAATTGACAAAATTACAGCATTTTCAATCGGTAACACTCCGAGCGCCCACCCCTGTATATATATATATATTCATAGGGCAAAATTCCATAGTGAGCGAAAGCGTGACTAACAGCGTAGAAATATTTTCTGACTATAACATAAGATGGTAATAACGGCGTACATTTTGTCAATTATTTCACGTTCACGCTCACGCTCACGTTTACGTTTACGCTCACGCTCACGTTAAAGCTCAAGTTCATGTTTACGCTCACGCTAACGTATACGCTCACGCTCACGCTCACGTCAACGCATACGCCGACACTCACGCTGAGCTGAGTGTATCAGAAGGTGGAAAATATTTCACTCTAAATTTTTCTCAAACAAATACTTCGATACCTATTACTCACATTTACACTCAGTATGGAGTCTCAACCTTAACTAAAAAAAAAATCAACCCAATTTATATTCAAAACAGCTAAACAATCGCAATCTTGAGCCCAATAAAACATCGACCGCGCATCACGTGACCCGGCAACGGCCCACCTCGCAAGGCTTCTTCAATTTCCGCTCCTCGGCTTTAATTAAAACCAGACAAACAACGGCGAGTCGATTTCCCGGATTTTTCCGAATTTCCACGCGTAAAATTTTACGGCCATGTCCGCGGCGCGATCTGCGAGCGTCGTTAAGCGGAAGTTCGCCCTTAACGGATGCTCGTTAAAGACAGTGCATGCCTCTGTGTGGGTGTGCTTGTGAATAATGGGGCTTCGGAAACTGTGGGGGTACTTTGCGCCTGCTTCACGGGTACGTGATGCGTTATTATAGCGGATTGTGCGTTTGTTAATGGGTCGTTGTTTAAATAAAGCATAATAGTGGCCATATACGCTACGAGAAATCGTTACGATCAGACTGTACAGTTCGAACGGTACCGATAAATCGCTACATATATGTTATAAAACTGTACAGTTTCGTCCGACTTTTTTAAGACTGTGCAGTCGAACGGAACAATACGAAAATTTCAATTGATTAATCGGAATCGAACGAACTGTGCCGACTGATCGTAACGTGTATGCGCTCGTTAACGATTTCTCGTAGCATATATAGCTTGTATGCCATGTACGATAAACTGTACCATTCGAAATGTACAGTCTGATCGTAACGATTTCTCGTAGCGTATATATGTAGCTTGTATGCCATGTACGATAAACTGTACCATTCGAACTGTACAGTCTGATCGTAACGATTTCTCGTAGCGTATATGGCCACCTTAAGTCCTATGGTAAGCATTAAGATTAGATTAGATGAGATTCATAGTGAGCGTGAGCGTAAGCGTATCTACAGATCTAAGGAAAAAAGGAAGAACCCTAGAATTTATATATTTATCAATGGCATTCGATTCATGGATACGGTAGATGTAGCATATGCCCTAAAAGTAATTTTTTATTGTATCGTATTCGAATTGAATTTTAGGGCATGCGCTGCCTCTACCGCATCTATGAACTATGCTTATATTGACACTATGACGTTTTACCCTTATAATATCTATCATAAAATTTGAACTTTTCTATGTTAATATCTCAAAATTCAAAAAAAATACTCACATCTCCTTCAAAATAAATGACTCATGTAAATTTATGGCATGAGATTTGCTTAAAAAATGTCAACGATAAAGTTGAAATACTGCTATTTTACAAAATTTGTATAATAATAAACTTCAATGTTATTATATTTCACATTGAAAAAGTTATATAAAGTGAGTTATTTATTTTATAACATCACAAAAAAACTAACAAACTTTCCAGGCATAGTAATGCTTTTTTCAAGTATACATTAATTTTTAAATTACAAAAGTTTTCGCAATTATTTTTTATATGATAATCAGTTTTGGCAATATCATAAAAAAATATAATACATATTTTTTATAGAAAATTTTACGCGTTCGAAGTGAAACTTCTCACTTTCGATTTTGTCAAATGTGACGTTTAAAATGAGCTTAATAATAATAATAATAATAATAAATAAACATAATCTTATTGTTGATTACGAAATACCCCGATCCTCTAATTACACGGGGATACGTTCCAAAGACTACCGTGTAAATATTAACCGTGTAAAAAAATGTATGGTGACCATACAGAAATTTGAGATAGGTTCCATCACTATATTTGGATAGAACTTCCATCCAAATATACTTTATAAAAAATGTGCAATGTGAAATATTTTTGCCGTGTTAAATCATAAAAAAACATCAAATTTTTTAAATTTAATAACTATAATTACACACATATAATTATATCAGTATACTGGCCTACATCGAGTCTTACCATTGTGTCATAATAATATATATGTATTTTTATTATTTTGATATCGTGTAAAAGTGAAAATCCGTGTAAAAAAGTAATCGGTTCATCTTCCTTGAACCGTGTTATTTCAGAACCGTGTAAAAAGAGGATTAGATGTATAAACACGACTGTTCTATTTTTTATATTTATTATATATAAAAAAAATATTTTCGATAAATAATAAATCATACAAAAATATTTTGAAATGAAACCATTCAATTTCAAAACACATAATCGAATCAGATCAAAAATGAAAACACTATAACAACACGCCGAAATTATTCGCGAAACTCTCCAATACAAAAACACCCCCTCTGCGAATTTTAATTGCGAAATTTCCCGAAATTAAATCACATAAGAAGCGGCCACACGACGTGTTTTCCTTTCGGATTTTTCCGGCGGCAGACATATTTTCCAAGACCGCATAATTGGGATTTATCCCCTACATGAGGGAAAACTTCCCCGGTCTCGCCTTTTGGGGATTTCGGAGCGATTTACGCATATTTAGTACGAAAGAATTTTCATTTTTCCCACCCACGCGCGCATTTTCCGCGATACTTATACGCGGCTTTCAGAAGTTCAGACGTGCGTGAAATCGAATCGATCTGAAGGAAAACTTTCCTCCTTTCTTCGGCTAATAAAATGCCTATAATGATACTGTGAAACTCGATTTTTCCGCGTGTGTGTATTCGTTGCGTATATTCGAAAGTTGCCGGGTTATTAATTGGCTATTCGATATCCATTTGAGGAAAAATATACGTTTTTGTGTTATTGTTGTATGGGAGGGTTTTTGGTAATCGGATTATGTGAACCGCATATGTTATTATTCTTATTAAGTTTTCCATTATTTATATTAGAGCTTAACCGTTTGATATTGTAGGGGAGAAGTATAATATTATGTTCACTGAAATTAATGTCCTTAATTAATTTTATATCATTTATTAATTGTTGTATATTTTTGGTAAAAATAATTATGAACGGTTCAAAGTATTATTATTTATTATAAAACAAGGGAAATTGTATTGGTTATATGTATATTATAATATCATGATATTATATTTCAAATATCCATTCAAATGATGTAGCCTGGGTGATTCCATGATAGTTCGAACATAGTTAATTTTTTTTAAAAAGGAAAGAAAAACAAGTCTTTTCATTTGCATAAAAATAATAATTTTACTATCAATAGATAGAACAAGGGAGTATGTAAAATTGTATAGTATTTTCCTATTAAAATATCTACATAGATGAATATAGCCTCAAGGATTTGAAGTGATCGTATTACCACGAAACTAAACAAAACATATTTGATATAGATGTACAACATCTAAATAATGGTTCGATAAAAAATAATATATAATAGATTTTTCATGACAATAAACTTTTTTTAATTACTTGATATCAGAATACAAAATAATGACAAATTTTTCAAGTTTCCTCTATATTTAGTGACACTTTCGGGTTTCGATAGTAAAAATTTATGCCAGTAATTCAATAAATGCTAGTTAGTTTGGTTTTCAAATATTAAAATATTTCAAATTATTAAATATTATTTAACAATTGATCGTGATTATCGGATAAATAACATTAAAGAACAAATTTCAGTATGATTATAATATGAAATTTTTCCAATTTGAATTTAGGAATAAAACGGTAAAGTCAAATATTATATAGTTATTATAATAACAATACAATCTTAAACAAAATAATCGTCATCAAAAGAAATATACTTTTAATAAAAAAATGGTTCTTTAATAATTTTTAATACTTTTATTATAGCTTACATTAACGCTCATATATGTTATATATTTTTTAATTTCAATTATGTTAATGAAATTATTCATACATCACACTTTATTATCACAACTCTCCAAACTTTTCAAGCACGCTCGAAACACAAAAGCAACTTTTATATTAAAAAACTGAATTTCCCTTAAATGCAAATCAGTTAACAGAATTATTTCCACCCAACATTACATTTAGCCAAAATTGACGAACCTTCAAGCATTTCTACATACACGACAAAGGAATTGATTCGATTATCTTCAAGCTTCGATAATATGTAGGCAATTGGTTCAAATGAGAAATTCAGAACATCGTACACGTCAAACAAGAAATAATCGTCGGAGTATTTGCAACTGTAATTATACGTATACAACGCAATTATCGATCCGAACATACCGTATTAAATTGTACGTACAAGACGAAGGTTTTCCATTAAAACTCGATAAAACAATACAATTTGCGGGGATGAATCGGAAACGTCAATCATACCCAAAATTGGAACATCGAATTTCAATATGTGCGCCGAAAGCCCGAATATCAATCATCATCATTGAACGGCCTAATGAATATTAATTTTGAACCGTTCCGAGATTCGCGGAAGTTTCAATTTGTAAGTTTTCGTCAATTATGAGTGAATGATAATGGAACTTTTCGATTTTCATTTGGCCTGTTCAATTATCGAAATTTTCGCAAAGCGACTGTTTAATCAGATGGAATTTGTAGGTGTACGTTTGGTCGTATCTAATTCCGATGTCGTCGAAATACAACTGTGTAAATATGAGACAGTAAAAATATATCGTTTGATAAGATTATAATCGTTTGTTAAATTTTAGTTATGTTTAATAGCTGAGGTGTCCGAGTGGTTAAGGAGTTGGACTTGAAATCCAATGGGTTTTACCCGCGCAGGTTCGAATCCTGTCCTCAGCGATTTTTTTTTATAGCAAAACTTCTATAAAAACGTTAACATGAATTAGAAATGAAGATATTTTTGAAATACTAATCAATCAACTCTAAATTTTTACTTAAAACATTCAAAATTACTACGTAATACATATTTATTGAAAATATTAAGAAAATAATGATCAAGTAATACTCTCATAATACAAAACATGATTGATGACTAAATTGAATGAAAAAACTCCCTAAATACGTAATTGTCGTTTGAAGTTGATGATATACAATAAAAATATAATTAATGGCGGGCATGCAAGATTGAAAAACGGTTTTCAGAAAACCGTTCATCTGATATTATTAGTAAAATGAATTATTCTGCGTATGGTAGGTGTTATTAGTAAAACTAGGACGCATGCTAATTGTCCTTAATGGATTGACACACGCGACTCAAATGTCAATATCAACAAGTCTATAAATTTGTAATATATCTCATAGGATAACGTGGGATTTCGAAAATTGTTAAATATATTTAATCAAAATCTCACAGTGTTTGAACATCTGATTAATACCCATTCTAAATTTTATATTATCATTCGAATTTTTTCGATGAATATAATATTATCATAGAAATAATATGTATTATATTATACAATATTATAGAATTATATAGTAGTATAATATATTATATATTATAGTATTAATTATTATATTATATTATAAAGTGCGATGGTTACGACTGGAGTTAATGTTTTATATAATATATGAGATGAATGATAGTAAATTCTTAGAATAGTAAACAATAATTTTAATTTTTTATATCAGAATAATAAGTAGCAATTTAAATATAATATTTAGATAGGAGTTAGTATGGATAATAAAATAAATAAGAAATTTCGATCATGAAAAACGATGTTTTTATTAGAAAGAATGCGTAATATTATTATTTAACACATATACATAATTTTTTAGCCCACTTTATAATTTACTAGCGGCTTGTACCCGGCGTTGCTCGAGACTGTGAAAATAAATTGTATACCGATTATAATTATTATCCTTATCAATCTCGACGCTGGCACATTTTATATTATAATTTGTATGGAAATCGATAGAAAAAACTGAAATGCAAAACGATATTAAAAAAACTGAATGCTTACTTACAATTAGTGAGGATTTCAAAGCACATTCTTGCCAAATTTAGTGAAGGGTCGTCTTTCGATTATTGGATACATACACCGTTTGAGTTTTATATCATCATCATCATCATCATCATCAATATCTACCAGTTGTATGCCAACTGCAGGACAAGGTCTCCACATCAAATATTGGGTAAGCTATATACCTTATCCAAGAGCCAACCTCGTACCGAGAGTTTCATATATTCAGATTATAATATAAAAAATATATATAGCATTATAGAAATTAAGAACAATAATATATTATTGACGATCAACTCGTACTATTATGCTAAAAAAATTTTAATTAAAAATTTTTTTTCAAAAAATCTAAAAGTGTCAAAGCTCGCTATACTTCGGTACACCGACCCCCAGGGCTTTCACCCTCCCCCGTCCAAAGGTGAAAGCTCTCTTTCGATTTAAAAGCTGCGCAAATCTACGGTCGAGGGTCGAGAATGCAAATTTTCGACTTGTCGCCGCGAAATTTGCATGTCTCCAGCGCGAAATTCGAAACGTTTGAATTTCGCGCCGTCAGTCAATATTGCGCGCGCGCGAATATTCAATTTTGCGGCCGTTTCTTGGTTAATGCGTTTGTGTTTGATGTTGGCTTTTGAAAGAGATGAAGTTTGTGTTGGCTTTCAGGTTTTATTAGAAAATTAAAGGAGATGAAGTTGATTTGGGTGAAATTGATAGATTTAATCGAGTCGAATAAATTTATGGATAACGTATAGATTTGATGGATTTAATTTAGGTTGACACTTTGTGTAGAGCGTGAACGATAGCATAGCATGAACGTATTATATCAATAAATGAAAATTAGTATACATAAATATGTGCGTATTTATATTCACGTTTAAATTCATGTTAATATTTACGATCAAGTTCACGTTTACGATTAAGTCACGTTTACCCTCACGCTGATACTGATACATTCAATTCAATTTTATTATAAGCTTAAGTTCATGTTTATGCTCCTTTACGTTTACGCTGAAGCTTATGTTCACGTTCACGCTCTCGTTTACGCTTACGTTCACGTTCTTGCTCACGCTTATGTTCACGCTCAAGCTTATGTTCATGCTCAAGCTTACATTCACACTCACGCTTACTTTTACGTTCACAATTACGTTCACGCTTACATTTACGCTAACGCTTACGTTTATGCTAATGCTTACGTTCATGCTTAAACTTACGTTCACACTTATGCACACGCTTCCGTTCATACGCTTACTTTCATGCTCATATTTACGTTCACGCTCAGGTTCACACTTAAACTAACTTTTGTTTTTATTCTGATATTGATTGACGTAACTGATTATCAATTGCTGTAATCAATAAAATTTTGTGATTGCAATATATTTTTTATCAATTATAATATAATTTATCGAAATGTTTTTCTGAACTATAAATAAAATTTTATCTTAACATCAAACATTCATAAATTACATAAAAATCCACCCAAATTTAATTTCAATAAACGATTCATCATCAACACATACATCAATCACAAAAAATTCAAATCCACATTTCCGCAAAACAACCGGACTCCGCGCCCCAAAAAATTGTCACCATTTTTTTCGCACAGCGGAACAGGGAGGGGGGGGAGTGGAGATGCCTGCAAATATTTACAGTTGGCGTTTAATTATTTTTTATTCATTCATTTCATTTTTACTCGTCCCCGGGGCGAGGTCGGTCAATGTTTATTTGCTCGGGTCGTGAATTATATATTGTTGTGTGTGCTCGAGTCGGGTTTCGGGTTGCGGAATGTACACGGTGGGCCAATATTTGCGCGCAGAAATTTCAATTGTCTGATTTATTTTGTTTGGCGGGAGATTTTACGCGTTTGTTTTGTAAGGTAAATTTGACGTTCGACCATCTTCGGTTCGTGTTTTTAAAGAAATTTTTAATGTTAATGTTTTACTTATGAAGAAAAACTTTTTTTATGTAGTGTAAATCTGTTTGAGGTTTAAATGAAAGGGTCGTATTTTTCGAGTCAAAATTTTAATACGATTATGGTCAGAATTTATACAAAACGATCTAAATTCAAGCGGCAAAAATAAATATTATATTATAGTCGGAATTTATATTAAATGGTATGATTTATTTTAATATATGATCAGATTATGTCAGATGATATATTATACTTAAGAATTTCACTACAAGTTGAAACAAATTTACCAATATTTTTTTATAAATCATTATTTTTTTTACCATTTATCCATAATTTATATGCTATTTTCGCATTTACAAATTATAATAAAACTGTCAAACATCAACTACAAATGAGTATGTTTTTATAAGTAATGCAGTTCTGCCAACTTAAACCAGTTAAACAATAAAAAATTCTTAAACCATAAATTCCCTTTTTTAGTTGAAAAATACCAAAACATTTTTGATCAAGTTATTATCTATTCTATGAAAAAAATAGTTTGATTTTGACATAAGACCATTATTTATTTGAATTCTAACCATTTATTATTTTTATTTTGAACATTCAATATTTATTCTGACCGTGAATAATTAAATTTTGACCAAAAGTCGATTCATTTTCACGCCTAAATGAAAAAAGTTTGATAAGCATATATTCACATACATATTCAACTACATTTAAATCCCCAACCCCAAATAACCATGACATAAACATATCCAAAACTAAAATTTCTCAACATACACCCATAAAACATTGTTTAAGCGATTCAACCGCAAAACACAACATACAACCGTTGAAATTGTCAAATTTACGACGCCTCCTAACAGGGTTTCCACGTTTTTCGACCCACCCTGTATATCGGAGCACCCACGGGATGAATTTGGATGGAACGGGATAGTCCTCAGGAGTGGCAACGGACCGCATTCCGTCTTCGTACCGCAACGGACTATGAAACGAACATAGAAAACGTATTAGTGAACCGACGGTTCAGCGCACCTGAGGGAACAACTCTATTGCCAAAGGTGTAAGGTATTTTCTATTTTTTTTTTGTTTTAAAATTTTTCATTTTTGTTGAGGTCAAAGTGTGTTATTAGTGAATCTGTATTTTTGCTGTTTATGAAAAAGGTCGAGTTGGGTTAAGCTAGGTTGGGTTACAGTAAAAATTAGATATATAAAGTAAGTACGCCTATCCCTCGGTTTACACGGTAGATAGGTTCCTGAGAAAAACGTGTAAATCAAAATTATATATTTTTTTATGTAAAATCGTGTAAATCGAAAAGTACACAAAAATGCATAATTTGGTTGTTTTTTCAAGCTTTTTATTAACTTAGGTTAGGTTAGGTTAATTTCAGTCCGAAATCCTAATTTTCGAAGTCCTAATTAAGCAATTTATAAAAATGTTTAATATCATGGTCGACATATCGTTTTGAGGTTACACTTGAAACGTCAAACTACGACATAATGACAAACGTGCGGATACGCACCTCGTTGTTTACCTAACAGTGGCTCTTTTATTTTAGTTAGTGATAGAATTCAATGTTAAAATTTTTTATGTTATTATTATTGATTATTTTCAACATTTATTTTTTTTTTAATTTTTTTTTTTAAACCGTGTGAAAGCGAAAACGTGTAAAACAAGTACCGTGTAAATTGAGGGATAGTTGAGGTATAGTATTTATACACTTATAAAACAGGCATGAGCAAAAGGCGGCCCGCGGGCCAAATCCGGCCAGCAGCGATATTTCATTAATAATTAAAAAATATTTAATAAAAATGAAAATTTAAAATCGTACGAAGTCAATGAAAAAAAAAATTAATAAATAATCTAAATAAAAAAAAAGTTAGTAGTTCTCTACTAACTAGAATTAAAAGAGGATATCATCATATTTTTGGAAATGAAACAAAAAATAAATCATTTTTCTAAACAGACAGATTTTTTAGCAGAACAATTTTTGTTTTTCGATCAATATTTTGTATTATTTGCATGAGTTAAATTTTAAGTTTCAAAGAAAAGAAATAATAGTATTTGAAGTGTTAAATTATATTTGAGAATTATGGCCAAGTTATTACTTTATTTGAAAAATCTTACAATTAGAGAAAAAAGTCGATCGTTTTCCCACTATGCAATAATGTTACGAAAATTTCAATACGAAATATTTCTATAATAAAATTATAGTTTAGTTATTTTAGAACTACAAGCAGATTTCAAAGAAATTGAAAACTGTTTATTATTTTTTTACTAGAAATGGCTTTGGCACGCGACGGTCCAAAAAAATTTCAATGCAGCCTGCCATTTTTAAATTGTACAAAATATAATATTGAATATAAATAAATAAAATTGCGATTTTTTTTAAATATAATGAGTACAGAATTATGAAAACTTTATCAGTAGAATTTTTCATTTTTTTTTTATTGCTATCTAATTTTTATATGAATTTAATTCAAAAAATATATACTACCCTCTTTATAAGTTCGAATTTATTTAAAAAAAAAAATTTCATTATTCTTTTCAATTACATTCAGTTTGAACTAATGCTCGTATAAAAGTTTTCCTTTGAAAATAAATCGCATGACTTCATCGCGCATTGAAGTGAAATTCTCATATCGTCATTTTTTTTATCTTATCAAATGTTATGTATAATAATAAAATATGAATCTATTAAACTTTATATCCATGGAAATTAAAATATCATCAATAGACCACTTAAAAGAAACCGTTAAAAAAAAAAAGAAAAATAATCACGAGGTAGCGAAGCAAAAATGATCGTTTATATATGTATGTATCAAATTCGTGTTATTAATCTTTAGGAAAACGTCGTTCGCAGATGGTCGAAATAAATTAAATTGTCGACCATTACCGAAACGCCAATCGGTTTTATTATTAAAACTCTCAGGAAAAAAAAAACAACCATAATTTTCGTTCAATCAAGTCGTCCATTGAGAATAATTCCATGTATTTTTATTATTTTTAATAATACACAATAATAAAAACAAAATCAGTGTGTCGGATAATTTGGTAGAAAATTGTAATTTCAACTTTTACAACCGTTTCATGAACGCTCATAAAGAATTTAAAATTAATTCTTTTTATTACATAGTAAAAGTTTTGTTTGGTGTTTATGTCGTGTTCAAGCAATTTATTGGGCTATTTATAAAATATTAGCTACATAAAATACGACTCTAGAGGAAGTTTTCAACAAATATTAAAGTAATTACAGTTTTATACACTACAGTATAAAATACGATAAATAATATGTGACGTTCATATGAAAAAGTGGCATTCAATATTAAAATATTCTATGGAACGAGTTGAACTACAAGTAACAATTATATAATAAACAGTGTGACAATTTAATGATTGGAATGACTAAAATTAATAAAAAAAAATTCGTTGTATTTTTCGTATATATTTTAAGCTGAAATGTCGAAATTTTCATTTTATGTCACTATTTGAAAATTTCAAGAGACATAAAAGATTTAAAGTTGGACGGGTAGTTGTAAAATAAGAATCTAGATGTAAATAAACAATATACATAATTACAGAAAATCATTGTCATTTAATTAATATACAGAAATTTTAGAGTACTTAATAATAATAAATTTAAATACTGATCAATATATAGATTAGTAAATATAGTATTTACTATTAAGATGAGAGTAATAAGTAATAATAGTAATTAGAAAATTAGTTAGAAAATTTTTAAAAATTAAATCTTCAAAGAAGTTATATAATATATGTAATATGTCACTGTGAAAGTACACTGTCAGTAAATATATATTTTTACTCTTCATAAAAAAAGTCGAATTGAGTTGGGTTAGGTTTCTTTTTTCGATAAAATGTTAGAAGTTAGATAAAGTGTATTTCAAAAACAGAATCTTTATTCCTGAAAAGATTTATTATAGTAAAAATAGACGATAGTATTAATTCACTGTAACATACAAAATTATTTGATAACTCAAACCCAAACTAAGATTCCAATCAATTGATACCATCAAAATGTGACAATTTCATCGATCACCAAAATGAAAACTCTACGAATCAATCAAACAAATCCACCAAACGAAATAACTTCAACGAAGTTTTCCGGAACGCTGGCTTGCAAATATATCGGTCTCTTTTGCCGATGCTTTCCAGTATTTTTTTATTATCCACTAGAAGTCGTATTTCAGCTGAAAACCTTCTGAAATGCGACATTTTTCCGCGAACGTCCTTTATTGCTTTTGGTATACGTGCATTTGACGAAACGATGCACTTCAATATCAAGCAAATTTACTACTTTCCATATAAAAGTGCACTGTTCGTTCGGTGTAAACTTTAATATGCTTCGTATGTCTTTAATATGTCTGTTTTGTTATTTATTTTATATATGTATATGCCTTTATTGGAGTAAAATTCTTTATGGAAGTAAATTTAGTAAAATACAATATATCTTTATATATAAAGCGTTGCATACGTTTTTTCTTCCGATAGTAATAGTTGAGAAAATTATATTTATATAAAATTTTAGGGATTTTTAAAACAAATCTTCTTCTTATTAATATAATATAATATTTGAATATTTTATTGTTATTTTTAAGAACGATGAAGTAAAAAATCGCTGTTTTGAAATATGTTTAGTCGCTTTAAAAATAAATAATTAACCACAAAAAATAATGATATGAAAGTTTTATTTTTGCTACGCAACATATTCATACATTTTATTTATGCCTTGAATATTTTTTTTTTAGTTAAACTGTTCATATTATGAAAAATAAGCAATTTTAACAATTAATATTCAATGAAGTTTATAACATACCTATGTAATTTCGGGAAGTGTTATGTAAAATTATATTTATATTTATAATAGAATAAATTATTTCATTATTTATAATATTTTGATGTTATAGTATTTTGAAAATAAATATTTTTTTAAATCTACGTTTTTCTAGCTAAGTATTCGATATGGTCTCAAATAACTCATTAGGACGAGGCACCATAGTAAGTTGCATTAATTTTGACCAAAGAGTTTCACACATTTTAAATTTACTTAAAAAAATTCTTATTTTCTAAATACGCACACAAAAAAAATTTCAAAAAATAAACATGAGTTAACTCAAATAGATATATTAATTAAAATAAGTATAACTTACCATTTATCTTCACGATGAAAAGCCTGAAACAAAATAAATATTTTTAATATAAAAAAATTCGTCGTACATCAAAAGTAAAACTAACTCAATAATATTTCAGTCGAATGTTTCTCATAAAACATCACAAAAAATATTAAATTTTGCCTTGGCATTGAAAATATTTTTTTCAAAGTTTAGTTTCCGTTTTCAAGGAAAAATGAGAAATCGCAATATTTTTTTTAGAAAAGCTAAGAAATTTGCCAGATATCCAACGATTTTAAATAGCTGTTCGCAAACATCGTATTAAATGAAACATCGCATTTTCAAAATATCATAAGAAACATATTTATATTCATAAGCTTTTTTTTGATACTGCAACATTCTATAATTCACTACAGTAGTGATTCAGGTATTGGCAAATTCCGACCCGCGGGTTAATATTGTTTTTATATGAAAAATTATAAATTAAAAAAAAATTAGAAATTCTCGTCCTAAAAACATCCAGCAGATATATTTTTTGAGTTTATTGTTAAAATATAGTTTACTAGTTTAGTTTATAGTTTATTTATTGTTAAAGTATTTTTTGGGTCTAGATCTTGATTCGGACAAAAAAATTTCCATATTTAAAAATCCATTTAACTGTACAATTGAGAAGCTTCTGTCAGACCCTTAATTGGAAGTGATTGTTCTCCAAAATTATGTATTTTAGAAAAATAATACCTGCGGTGCTATTTATTGGTGCTTATTTTCGTGATAATATCACCTGCATATAAAAATATTTAGAATTCGAATTTTCAAATAACCATTTTTAAATCAATTAGTTTCAGCTTTTAAAATTTTCAAGCCAGTTTTTTGTTTCTCGTTGAGTAAAATTACCCATATTTATATTTTCGAGTTTGCTATCCGGTTCACCGAGTCTCAAATTTATACGATCTGGTTCTTTCCAAAAAAAGTTTGCCGACTCACTACATAGTTGAAAAAACAAATAAAAAAATTTTGACACTTTTTTAATCAAGTAAACATAGTTCTCACATATATTTTTCAACTCGAACACAACCATGTTAAATTGTGAAAATCCACGCTCTGAGTTTTCCCCGAGCATTCGTAAAAACGAAGCAAAGTTTTCCCACCGTCTTCACTATTCGGGATTATTTATTTGTTTTGTGTCGTTCCGTTTTATTTTGTCGACGGAAAAATACGACCGGGTTCGCTTTTCAAAAAACAAAAACTTACAAACGAAGCCCCATCGAAATAATACACAATAAAATATATAAAATGCCGTTAAAAGGTTGCCTTTTTGTTCTGTTCCGGGCGACACATGTTCCGGCCATATTATCGAGGATAATATGGCCGCGGGGTGCTAAACTTTCCTCTCTCTTCGGATCTCTTTTTTCCGTATTTTTATATTTATGTGTGTATGTGCGTGGACGCGGAATTGCAGATAAACAGCGTGTTTTACGTGCAGGGACGCGTTCTTAAAAAATAAAATATGTAGTGAAAAAATAAATGGCGTTCTTCTCCTTTATTCAGTCAATATTGTGGTGGTATTTGCTTACGAAGCGCTGTCGTTTATTATATGAAAAAAATAAACTCTTCGAAGGTCTATGTCAGCTTTTTTAGTATTATTTAAATTTCACTTGTTCCGAGTATATGAAAAAGAAATAGATAAAATTTTTGATTCGCTTCGTCATGAATTTTTTATATTATATGTGTCACGCAACGTTTGTATTCGCATCTTCCATGAAAAACGCAAGAAATTTATATTTTTTAACGCCGCTGTTGGCACGTTGTCTCTTTTTTAAAAATAAATATTTAACGTCATCTGTCAAATATGATAATTGACGTGTCTTATGACATACATATGAAAGACTTATATTGATGACATCAGAGTGTCATAATATGGTTAAATAAGACGTTAAGGACCACAGAGGCATGGTTCGGCTTTGTAAATCATAAAAAAACTCATTATAGGAAATGAAAATCGAGGAATTGCCAGTTGAAAAAATCATTTTGATTCGGATGTCAAATGTTGCTTCAAAGTTGTTTAAATTTCACAAAAAACGCAATATTTTTTGCTTTTTTTACGATAAACGCGATTACACAAACATTCAATAACATGTATTATATATGTATTATATGAGAATAATCAAATACTTGTCCAAAATTAATTGCAGATGCTATCCGTATAGCTAATGAAATTAGACTGATTCTATTTAATCAACGCAACCTTTTTATATACACACAGCACGTTCAGTATTGCCTTCATTAGACCTAAAATAATATTTTGCTAAAATTGCACCACTTTTGCACTACGATTAATAACAAAGCTATGTTTTGCTATTTGTTTTTTTTCCTATGATTATTTGCAGTGTTTTAAATTCATTAAATTCATAAAATTTAAGGAATAAAAGTAGTGTATTTTTAAAGTAGTAAATATTTCAGCAAATTTAATTATAAATTCATAATGAATAAGCGAAATGCAATCAAATTGCACATTTTCCAAGAATCTTAAATCTCAATTACCTAGTATGATATTTACACCAACTTTAGATTTCCCCATGCACATAAAGTTGTATTGCAGCACGTACTCAAAAAGCGAATCATATGTTATATTTGAAACTCACTGATGTGTACCATTTTAACTAAGCGAAACATTCATTTCTATTTCGACATGGACAAAATGAAGGCAAAGCAAAGACACGGCTCCATAGTGAGCGTGATCTGCAACGACAGCATGTCTTTATTTTTTAAGAAATCGGAAATTAAGAAGATTTAGAGAATTTAAATTAAAAATTGTTATTGCATACTGATATGTTTTTGCTGTCGCTCACTATGGAGTCTTACCCTAAGCAAAATTTTTTAAATGATGCTGTTCAAATGCAAGTTAAGCCATTTTTATATATACATATGTAGAAAATAATTTGTTAAAAAAATATTATTTAGTCTAAAATACTATATATAGGGTTATACTTCAAACTTGGGAACAGAATTTTCAGCTGAAAAAAAAAATGGTGGTTGACAGAGACGGTCAATCGTTGATTGATTGCGGACGTCTCCAGACCCGATTGTTTTATACGGCTGAATTATTTCGGACGCGGAAGTGAAGCGTTCTGAAAAAAGGTTCTATATCGATCCAAATTCCAGCGGTTCTCAAACGCCGAGGTCCTGCGATCTCGTCGCGCATAGAAAGAAAGAGAATTGCGTGAAAGATGGCCGCAGTAAATTTTATACGGTACCGTTCTATGGAAAAGCCATGGTGTGTGTGTTGCGTTGAATTGAAAGTTATGGGTGCGGTTATTGCGCGATTTTTTATATGCTCTGCGGCTGGTTTTTTATGCAATTTATAGTGAAGTGGAATGGCGATTTATAACGGGTCGAAATTAAAAAAGTTTCAGAAATTATGGCGGCGAGTTCGTATGAAACGAGTATTTGAAAAGATAGAAGATTCTTCTGAAGTTTCGTTTGTTATGAGTGTTGTTATTGTTGTTTGTGTGCACGATACAGGAAACGTATTAGTAAATCATATTATATGGGTTTTATTTTATTTACTGTTTTCATTAAAAAAATGAAATCAATCGAAAAATTAATATTTTCAAATAATATGTTGTAAGAATGGAAGAAATTAAACGAACGATAAGTTGGAATGTTTCAAAAGATGGAAAAATTTTTCAAAAATCAAAATTTTTATTTGTTTGAAAATGAATTTTACATGACTGCTCTATTTTGATATCGACAGAATTATCAAAGTGATTGGTATTTAAAATTTAAATGATAGTAGATCAATCATATTGGAGGACGTATAGCAAAGTACTAGTAAAAAGGTACTCAAGAAACTATTACATATACCCGATCCTCTTTTTACACGGGGGATACGTTCCAAAGATACGTACCGTGAAAATAAAAAAACGTGTAAAATTATATGGTGACCATACAAAAATTGGAGATAGGTTCCATCACTTTATTTGGATAGAACTTCCATCCAAATATACTTTATAAAAAATGTGCAATGTGAAAAATCTTCGCCGTGAAAAATCATCACAAAATATCGAATTTTTTAATTAAATAATTATAATTACATACATATAATCATATCAGTTTATCAGCCTGTATCAATTTTTACCATTTTAGCATAATAATACATATTTTTATTATTTTGATACCGCGTCAAATTGAAAATCCGTGTAAAAAAAGTAATTCGTTTATCTTTCTTGAACCAAGTTATTTCAGAACCGTCTAAAAAGAGGATCAGGTGTATTAAGAAAAACATAAATATTCTAGTGAAAGATTGAAGTAGAAGAATGTAAAAATTGTTAAGAAAAAACTAAAGTGAAACAAACTGAACATCAAATGATTGCAGGATAAAAAATGATTATTCAATAATAGCATCAATCAAGTCTTTTTAAACTTTCATATTTCAAAATTTATAAACGTCTTCTATAACAACCTTGATTAATTTAAAAGTATTTAAAATTTCAGACAAAATTTGTTTTCCGTAACAAAATATCAATCGAGAGTTTCCATTACTCAATTACGCTGAAAATATAGAATACTCCCAATGGCTTCAGCCTTTGGAGGCTTCCGCTCACTTTTCCAACCGGGTAGACCGAAACGGATACGATACACATCCTTATAAATACCGAAAATTATAAAAAAATAATTATTCCCGAATAAATAATTGAAAAAATCGGTGGGACGCAAAAAACGGCCGGCCCTTGCGAATAATTAAATTTTCGGTCTCGTTTCGCTCGATCGGTACACGACGGTGAAGCGATCGTAAAAACTCCCGTAAATTATTTCAATTAATCTCTTAATGCCATTTTTTACAGTAAATGTGTTCATGTAAAAGGTATTTGTATTCGGGGCCGTTTGGGGTGTTGGTTTATGGCTGTGTAAACGTTGGCCGTATGACTGTCGGTAGCTGTAGTGAACGGTATGCTTTGTATTAATTGTTTAATTAATATTGGTTAAATTTTTGGTATTTTCGTCTTAGAGTGACGCAATTTTTCGATATATTCATAATATGTAAAAATCGCTTATTGTCAAATAATGAATTTATATCTAAAGTGTAAGCGTGTAAGCGTGTGTATGCTATTTTGAAATTTTACAAATTACATCCACTTTTCTTTTAGAAAAATTTAACGTAGAAGTTTGGGAAAATACCGCATTTCTTAGGCAGAAATACTAAACATATTTATTCAATGTCACATTTCCCAGTCAAAAAATCTTAACGTATTCATCAATGAACGCATGAGTGGACTGGGCAAAAAAGGTTTTCTTCAGGATATTTATTAACGTACTTTATTCGGATCAAGGATAAGAACAATAATTTTTATTATAATTTAAATTTATATCTTTATAAAATGTCAGCATAAGTGTTAGAATTTTATCATAGAGTATGTGCACTTTACTACTTTACAATTTCACTGTAAATCAGTAATTGATTGCTGAAAATTTGTATGTATGTGAATGGGCTACTATTAACACGAAAGTAGCATATTTTCTTTAAAAAATTATATTGAAAAAATTGAGAAAATCTATACTATTGTAAAATAAGAAATTTTACTTCAGTGTAAATTGTCTAATACAGTATATTCTCGATTATCCATGCTAATGCCGGAGAGGGCGGGCATGGATAAACAAAAGACGCAGATAATCCAAAAAATTTTTTTTATTTTCCCGAAATTTTAACTTGAGACTTCAGAATCCTCAACTCAAATGTATAAGTAAATTTAATTTTTCGCAGAAAACATAAAGACTTCCTTTAAAAATCGGCTCGTGGCGCATAAAATGATTTATTTCTCGGAAGTTCAACTTTTTTGAGTTATAAATATTCAAATGAAAAGTATAACGCATTATTATATCTCGCAATTAGTTTCAAATATTCAATCGATAACATGTTCTCTTTAAAAAATACAACAATTTAATTAAATAAAAAAAAAATTATTGAATATATTTTAGGCACGGATAATCCGCAAACCGGATGATCTGCAGCCGGATAATCAAGAGTATACTGTATAATATAATCTTAAGATTTCACAGTAAGGTTCAGACAAGGTTTCATAGTAAGCGTTTGAGCAAAAAAATGAACACAAACATGAACATATTTCTTAGCAAAAATACAAAGCGACACATTTAATTTTTTTTTGCTCACTAAAATACGTCACACACACCACGTTCACCCTGACTTCAAACCAAAATAAAACATTATAGTATCCATCAAAATCCCACACACAAACGCAATCGGAAATAAATACCGAATCCAAACTTCATCGCGAACAAAACAAACCACAAAACATCTACATTATTCAAGCGAACCGTCAAAGTGTCTGCGACGAGAAACGACACACCCGAAACATTTTGTATTATATAACATAACGTTCAACTTGCGAAAAGACACATTGAAATGCGCAACTTTGTCACGGGAATTGTATGTTTCGATGTCCCGAAGGCTTCGCAGGTGTTTTCTGGAAGTTTTGCTAGAGCGATTTATATGTAAAATCAAAATTTTAAAATTAACTCGCTTGGCGACAAAATGCATTTTTTTGCAGGATGCTGGGATTTAAGTATTTTTTTGGAAAGATTTTGAGACATATGTTTGTGACATCTGCAGGATGAAATCTTTTTGAAGCTTTTGAAAATTTTTCATAAAGGAAAGGTGATTTACAAAGAAGTGAATGTTGAAAGTGTTTTCTTTTCAAATATTCACTGTGAGGAGTCACTATAACTTATCTATTAAATGATCGCATACTGTGTCGTTTATTTTCAGAGATCGAAAAGGATTGATATACGTATTTAATTAAATACATATTGTTCTCATAAGTTAAAACAAAATATATTAATAATGTCACTTGGTATTTTAGAGGTTTTTTGTTGCCAAAAAGTTGCTTTTATGCATGCATTATTTCAGAAATTATCTTCATCAAACTGCTAATATTTCAACAAATAGTAATTTATTATTAGTTCCTTTCATTACCAAATGCTAACATATTTTTTAATCTAGATAATGATGTCTCATCTGAAGACACAATTTATATCCTGTTTTATAGCAATCTATCATTAAGTTAGCGAAAATTAGTCACTCATTTGAATAGTACAGCTTTTACACTTTAAATTCAATCTTTTTCAAATCGAATTCAACAATCGGAAAGTATTATTAAGACTATTGTCATAGTAACCAATGAAATACAACCTATTCTTCAATTTGACTTTG
The DNA here is from genome assembly GCA_009617725.1 of Hydropsyche tenuis. Classification (NCBI taxonomy): domain Eukaryota; kingdom Metazoa; phylum Arthropoda; class Insecta; order Trichoptera; family Hydropsychidae; genus Hydropsyche; species Hydropsyche tenuis. The sequence continues at coordinate 185,202 of VTON01000135.1, forward strand.
ATAATCTCACAATCAGTTGATTATTTTCACATACATAATTCATTACATTTTTTAATAAATCAATCCGAAAATAGGTACCATATATGTATATCTAGATGATGTTTCTTTTATATGTATTTTTCATAAAATCATAAAAAAATTAAAAAAATAAATTTTCGATGGTTGAATTTGATTTATACTCGTATATGGTCGAACTCAAAGTGTAAAAGCTGTACGTAGTATTTGAATATGTAACTATAGTGTTATAGAATCTATAAAATTATGTTAAAATTTCTATAATATAAATATTTTTGTCGCTGAAAACTCACTGATATATGATTTTTAATCGCTTAAGTACCCAGGTTATTTGAAAAAAAAAAAACTTTCACAGGCTCAAACATTTGGCGAGTGAAAAAATGAAAATGACGTGTGCACCGGTGCTCTTGCGGCCCTAGACCGAAGCAATCGCTAAAAATACGGGTGCTCTTATGGCACAGAAGTGGTTTTAAAACCACTTCTGTGCCATAAAAAATTTTTTTTTTAATTGATTTTATAATTATTTTTTTCTGTGCATTAAAAAAAATTAAATAATTTCAAACTATTATATAACAATCTTGAATCCGAACAAACAATTTCCAACGTATCCAATATAAACGACAAACTAAACCACCCATTACATACCCAACATACGACAGGAAAACTTCAATATCCTGCCCAACGAACTAAAAACGTAGCGAATTTAATACAAAATACATCACGAACTGATTGGGCACGTGTTTTTTTGACATCACGTCGCGATATCTTTTCCGCATCATCGACTTATGCCGCACGAGATAAGCGTCGAGCTTAGCGTGGCGGGAAAAAAAAATTGCGGTCGATCGCCGGCCCGCAAATTGGACGACCATGAACCGAGAGATAACTAATCGGAAAACGGTTCGGCGAGATTTTTTCTCTAGTCTCCCCCCATCTCCTCCAATGATATATCTCGGCCGCTTTTTCCGGCTGCGACCAGATTCGAGACGTCGAATAAAAACGGAAACGGAAGTGCGGCCAGATTCGATGGAGGGTGGACGGAGGGGTTGGTCCAGAAAAAGTGCGGGATTCGTTTCGGGTTTATTTGCCGATTTTTCACGGGTCGAGGTGTAGTCGGTTGACTTGCAGCTGGCGTCTGTAGCATGTGCTTGATGCTGTTTTTTTTTTTTTTTAATGGAAAGATCTCGGAAATAACGCAAGTCAATATTTCGATGGACAGCTGTCAAAATGGTACACTGACACATGCATAAACCCACCGATGGAGATTCATAAAGGCCTGTATTTAATTGATCAGTTAAAATATCCTATTTTGATCAGTAAAAACAAAGTATATGGTTGTTGTTCGGTTCTGTACACGTGGAAACCTGTTTGGACTTGTTGGAACAAGTCTCAATGTAGTCACACATAGTAGTAGTAACCTAACCTAACTTAACTGATCATTTAATATTTTTTTACTGATCATTTTAGTTATTATTAACCAGCCAAACAATTAGTTGCCATTCATAAATACGGAATATTGAGCCAATATGTGCCTTAAATTGTTTGATATAATGTTGAAAATGAATATTGGTCGGCTGTCGGATTGATAATGTATAAATAGCCAATTTCGTATACATTACGCATGTATAAATAGCCAGTTGCATATGCATACCGAATGTATTATAACTATAACCAAATTGCATATATAAATACATACCGAATGTATGAATAGCCACTTTTTTTTAAATATACATTTTGATAAGTTTGAGACTTCATGGTGAAAGTAAGCGTGTACGTGAGCGAGATTATGGGTCATAAGTCATGACCTATGTTCATGACTCATGAGTTAGAAGGATAAACTTCCGTCAATGTAAAAAATAAGTTCACATTCGTGCTTACATTCGCGTTCACGTTCACGCTTACATTCAGGCTAACATTCACGTTTGCGATTACGATTACGCTTACATTCGTCATCGAAGTTTATTTCAATTGTCCATTGAAATGTAAGGCATTTTAATATGAGCGTAAAGGTGTGAAAAATCATATTAAAATGTGCAAATTTTAATACGTTTGTCATTTTGAGAACAAAAAAAGTTTCATAAATTATCAAAAAAATTTACGATATTAAAATTAAATTTCTAATATACTATGATTTTTTTAAACGGAACTTTATAACAGATTTATTGCAAACCATTAATGAAAAAAAACTCTAGTAATAATTATTTCAGTGAATCTGAATTCTTAGTAAAATTATTATATATTTTATATGATAAAAATATACTTTCACCAACTTAACTGGGGAATATGTATTTTACGACAAGATTATTATTAATATATTATTATTAACTTATTACTATTAAGATTATTGACCACCAACAGTGAATTTGGATTTGTCTATTCACAAACAAAAATTCTAGACATACTCGTACAAACCGACATTTACATATAAAATACACAACTATGTATAAACATAAATGCCATATTATGATCTATAATAAATAAAATACCAGTGCATAAAATTAATACAGAAAAACATAAAAGGAAACAAATTGAAACGCGTAACAAAAAAAGTGTAATGCCCGTACCAAATTCACAAAAGCACTATCACAACAATTAGATATTCCTTTGAAGCACATTTCACGCACTAGCCAATAACGCTAAAAGATACCCTGCGCAAAATTTCGCGAGACCTTTTACTTATCGGAGCTTTTCCGAAACCATGGAAAAACCGAGAGGAAAAAGGACGAAAGGGAAAAAGGTTGAGGGTTATTTCGGCTAATTAAGCGGCCATAGAAACGAAACAAAGAGGCCAAAGTAAGAAAGGAGAGAGGCTTTTTATCGAACCGCAGTTCCGTAATGATCGCAAAACGGCGGGTTATGTTATTGCCGGGGACGAGGCGTTAATTAAAATTCGGTTTTCCCGGATTTCGGCTTTTAATCCCGGGATTTCGACCCCCCGGGATCCGATAGTGCCGAGGCCTGGTCAATTTTGACAGCAGTGCTCGAGGATTTTTTTTTCTAGAGGATTACTGGAATCTGGATGGGTTTTCCATTTTGATTTATAATTGAAAAAAATTATATATTTGATATGAACTTGTACTTTACAGATCAGAGCATCAATACGGTTATGTTTAGAATTTATGTTAAACGGTCAGAGTTGAAGTGGCAAGAATAAATATAATATTAGACAGTCAGAATTTATATTAAATGGTGAGATTTATTTTCATTCAAGATCAATAACACGTGTGAGAATTTCATTATAGGTTTGAAACAAAATTACGAATATTTTTTTATAAATTTTTATTTTATTTAAATAGCAATTCATATTAAATTCATTTGCAATGTTTAATTTATAAATTTTAATTCAAAAATTAATCTAAAAACATGTATGTGTGTGTGAGTAATGCAAAACTGCTAACATAAACCATTCAAATAATAAAAGACCTTCAAACCATAAATTATATTTTTTACTTAGAAATTTTGCAATTACATTTTCAAAAAGTTATAATATTTTCTATGAAAAAAATGGTTTGAAATTGACTACCCATTTTTATTCTGACTATATTTAATTTCTATTCTGGTTATTATTTATTAGTATTTTGATCATTTAATATTTTTTCTGACCCTGAATAATTAAATTCTTACCTTAAGTTTATTTAAATTTTAACTGAAAATTGATTTCAATTCCATGAATTTTATTTCATGCCATAAAAATAAAAAAGTGGCATTTTGAGCATTGAATTCAAAATTGATAAAAAATTTTCAAACATTCAATCCGACCTCAATTACACTCCTCCCGCGCTATTCGAAACAAATCATTTTCACACGTCCTACATTTTTCCGCGGCGAAAAAATAAATACACGAAAAACCATTAACCCAAAAAGTATTTTTATTGCGTATACATCCAAAATTAAACACCCGAAAGAAAACTGTAAACGTATTCTGTATACATTCGTTTCGGTACGTCGGCGTCGTCGAACTAAAAACCAATGGAGTTTTCCTTTTCGGAAAACTCTGAAAAGCGATAAAGGCGACCACAACACAGCGTCGTAAAGGTATCCCGGCGCTTTTCCGAACATCTCGCCAAGTTTCGAGATAATAAAAGGGAAAATAAGAAATAAAGTCGGAAAAGTCAAACGAGCGTGAAAGCGAGCGCCATTATTGCGCGTAACGTTCTCGGTGCGTACACTGAACGTATGTAAATGTTTGCAGAGGCAAACTCTTAATAAAAATCAACAGTATGTATTTAGGACGTGTCAGTGAGAGGCCCTTTATGAGAGGACTCTCACTCGTTTAGGGTCCGTGTCGCATAAAGTGTCGGAAAATTGGCGAAAGTGGCGAATTTTCCAAGGGAAAATTTTGCGAAAGGTCCGTGATAAATTTCAATTAATTTTAAATGATCTGATTATTGTTTTTCTCGTATTTGCATTTTTTTCTAATCGAAATATAATATATATAATTGGGAGACCAAAAAAAAGTCGTTTGTACTTGTTGACCGTTTTCGAGGACTAGTTGCGCTTCGACTACTGCCTTTTCAAATCGTGCTCTGTGCTCTTTTGGTGACAATACTTTTCAAGAATAAATTGTGAATTGTGAAATTCTAATTGGCCTGTATTTAATTGATCAGTAAAAAAATACTATTTTGATCAGTAAAAACAAAGTATATGGTTGTTATTCGGTTCTGTGCACGTGGAAACCCATTTGAACTTGTTGGATCAAGTCTCAATGTAGTCACACGTAGTAGTAAGCTAACCTAACCTAACTTAAACCTAACCTAACCTAAACTAACCTAACTGACCATTTAACAATTTTTTACTGATCATTTTAGTTATTTTTAACCAGCCAAATAATTAGTTGCCATTCTAATTTTACAACCCATTTTACAATACTTTAATCCTTTATTATTTTCTAAAAAAAAAAAAAACAGCAACGGTTGCCACTAAAAATATTTATGATGTACTGGGAGATATTTCAGATGTTCACAAATGTCAAAGGTGGTTCAAAAAATTTCAATCCGAAAAATAACCTTGGTAGTAGAAGACCGTGTAAGGTGGATGTCGGATAAGATGGATGAAATATGATACTAGTAGTAAAATTATTATTACGCGACGTTTGTAGTAATTGCGATATCCATGAAAAATGCAACAAATCTTGCATTTTTTGGGAATTTAACATCATCTGTTGGTGTGTTACCCCTCTGTAGGTATTATTAAAAAATTCAAGGTTTAGCATCATCTGTCAAAAATGACAGTTAACATATTTTACCTATGAAAGATTGAGAAAGTATTGCTGACACCAGAGTGACGCAAAGTAATTAAAAAAGGAGTTGAGAACTACAAATGCAAAGCTCTACTTTGTAAATCATAAAAGAGCTTATTTTAGAAGATTTGAATCGGAGAATCGTTTATTGAAAAAATCATTTTAGTACGAATGTCAAATATTCATTCAATATTTTTTAAATTAAACAAAAAAGCAAAATTTTTCGTAGCATAAAAATATCATATTATACATTTGTGAAAAAGTCTTATAATATTCGTCAATAAATTCATAAAATAAATACGTATTATATTACCAACAATACTTGTTTCTTGAAAAATTTATAAGTCATCTAGAGAGCTGCTAAAAATAGTTTGTAAAAAAATTATTTTCATTTGTACGAATTTAATTTATTTTCAAAACACAAAAATATGTCTGTGTTGAATACTAAATGAAAATTCTCAGAATTTCCCATTTTGTGTAAACAAACATATTTGGGTAATAAAAGGTGTATCTGAAAAAAATGCGACACGTGATATAATGCACGACGATTTTTTTTTGTAAAAGGAACACATTTTTTAAAATATGTCAAAAATTTTACGAGATATTATTATTTTTAAGTTTACGCGAAAATTCCATGTTTACGCGACCACTAAAGAGATGCGAGCTTTTGTAATGTGACATTGAAATATGAGTAGGCGTTTTCGTATACAAAACGAATAAAATTTCTCACTTTGATGTTTTGTCTTAGACGATATGTTCAAAAATATGATATTGTACCATTTATATTTATCAATAGAATTATTTTAATCAAAATCAATGTACTTTTTGGTAAAAGATTTCTTATTTTTGATAATTTTATCGAAATAATATTATGAAAATATTTGAAGTCAAAATTTCATATGTCTTGTAGTATAAATTGATATAAAAAAAACTTAGAATATACCGAACGATTTTGAAACGTTCTAGTATGGGAAAAAGTTTTAGAATAATAGTACCTAGTAAGGATATATAAACAAAATATATATATGTATATTTTTGGATATTTTGAAGATGACTATTTTGGATGTGGGATGAGTTTGAAAATATAAGTAAGAGTGAGTTTTGAGGTAGTATTTAATTAGTGAGAGATATTTTAATATATGTAGAAGTAGTTTTAAAATTTTTGGAGATGGTCATTTTGAGTACGGAATAAGTTTGAAAATGTGAGTAAGTAACAGTGAGTTTTAGGGCAGTAATTAATTAGTAGAAAATAGTTTAGGCATGAAAGTATTATAGTTTAAATAATTTTAAAATAAAATTGATATATAAATTTCGGCACGTGTGGTGACTACGTGCTCATTTTGTTTTCATTTATTAATTCATCAATTATTCTTACTCGTAAAAATAGTTACGCTAAAAATATTTGCGAAAAAGAATTTTGTACATATATGTTTTTCTATTCAAATAGAATAATATACGAAATCAATACATTTTAAATATTCATGAACATTCGTGATATACGAGCTTTTGAAACGTGTCACCGTACATGGCGAGCTCATATGAAAGGCGCTTCACTTTCAGCATAAAAAGTACACAAGAAGTGAAGTCTCATTTTCGGATGCACGTTTTGAAAAGCGAGATAAGCACAGCGGTTCGTTTTCGTATGCTGAAAAGTGGACTGCGAGCGTTTTTTATTTTTCTAAAAAATCGTCAAAATAAAATGTTGCGAGGCAAGAATAATCTTGGAATTTTGTTCGGCCAAGATTTTTAATATTATCTCATACAAATTTTTTTTAATATTAAAATGTAGGTATAGGTATATAAATAATTCAATAGTTAAATAAAAAGGATTTAAATAAACTTTAAGTGGTATTATAAATTAGAATATCGAATATCGTAATATAAATATTTAAATAGAATTTAAAAGGCATGAATTTATTCGAATTATTTTAACTTTTAATACAAATAAATTTTACTTTTCACATTTTATGCATCGTATCAACTTCAATTTTAATCATGTCAGTCACTTGTGATCGGCATTTTTTCGAATATCACATATTTCATATACTGAAATATAATATATCAACCATAAACTACCAACAAAATCCTATTCATAAAATGAGTATTTTAATACAATTAAAAATTTAAAAAACTAAACGTGAAATTCTGAATTTTTCCCACGTACTGCATTCTTTTTTTGAGAATCCTGTGCTCAAATTAGCGCAGATTTACGAGACAGAAGTATGTATGTATAAAACATAAGAGCTTTCGTGGCCATCCATACATTATAAGAGTGGTTTTCAGTGTGGAGAGGAAACGAGACAGACATACAAACGGATAAGACGAAAGAGGGAGAGGCAAAGATTCACTGAGAAGGGTTAGTAGCTGATGTAACAACATCTTCTAGGTGAATTTATAGCGACTCGTGGTGTAAGGGTTAGTCCTTGCTTTTGTTCAGGGGTGGTTGAGACTTTCAGAAAAATTAAACGGGATGTGAAAATTAAATTTGAAAACCAAGTAGTCGTAAATTGAATTTAATAGAATTTAAAATATCGAGTGGCACTTTAGTGCTTTTAAAGTGGAAACTTCATACTGATCATTTTTTTTTTGGGTCGTCTATTAACTATTTGTTATTTTTTTTAATATTAAGATGTTCTCAGTTGTTTTATCAAAAACTTTTTATAAAAACAATATATCATCACCGCAAAATATAAATAAATCAAATAAGCGTTATTTGAAAAGTTAATTTAAAATTAATATTTAACACTAAAATCAAATACAAAGGATTAATTAAATAGTATAAAGTATCCTTCGATTCACAGGGTACTTTTATACGCGGTTTGACATTAACGCGGTAAAATAAAACTTTTATTTTAATAAGCGTATTTTGAATTTATTATCATTAATTAAAAAAACAATCATTGAACACAGAATTCCTGAATAATAAACTATCCATAACCAAACAAAGTATTTTTCTTAAAATGAAAAAATAATTGATTGCTTGAAGTAATGTCGAAGAAAATAATTTAGAACCAGCGAAAAAGAAACAACTGTTATTTTAGAAAGTAGCCAAAATTATTATGAATGAAAATCGCTTTTGTTTTAAACAGCAATTCATTTTATGTTTCTACATATACATACATATGTATGTTAATTATAATTACTAATTAAATTCTTAGTTGAATATTTTTCTATCATTTTTTGAACAAATATTTAAGATCTTTTTATGCGGAATTTTTCGAATCAATGTTTCTAATATTTAGTAAGAATTCAATATCCCTATTTGCGCGATTTTCGTTCTGAAACCTATTTAAGGTTTTGTATGAATTTATAGTGTTTGTCACAAAATATATCTACCACGTAAATCAGATATAAGTTGAACAAGTTTTGTCATTAAAAAAATTTCTACTGAAATAAAAATTATTTACAAATACAATCCTTTTTTTTTAAACGGTTCCAAAATAACACAATTCAAGGTTTATGAACTGATTACTTTTTTTACACGGATTTTTCACTTTAACGCGGTATAAAAATAATAACAATATGTATTATTACATCACAATGGTAAAATTCGGTGCTGGCTAGTATCCCGATATATGTACATAATTATATGTATGGAATTATAGTAATTAAATAAAAAATTTCGATGTTTTTCGACGATTTTACATGTCAAAAATTTTTCACATTACACATTTTTCATAAAGTACATTTGAATGGAATTTCTATCCAAACATAGTGATGGAACCTATCTCCAATTTTCGTATGGTCACCATGCATTTTTTACATGGTTTTTTATCTACACGGTAGTATGTAACGTATCCCCCTTGTAAAAAGAAGATCGGGTGTATTATTACACCACAATGGTAAAATTCGGTGCAGGCCAGTATACCGATATACATAATTACAATATATGTATGGAATTATAATTATTAAATAAAAATTTTCGATGTTTTTCGACGATTTTACATATCAAAAATTTTTCACATTACACATTTTTCATAAAGTACATTTGAATGGAATTTCTATCCAAACATAGTGATGGAACCTATCTCCAATTTTTGTATGGTCACCATACATTTACACAGTAGTCTCTTCCACGTATCCCCCATATAAAAAAAGAATGGGGCGTATTAAAAAAAAAAAAATTCAAAAAAAAATTTCACAACCATCACCCCTAATACATTTAACCTACATAAAGACATGATCTCACATAGAGCGGAACAATGTCACGAGCGGAGCCCTAGGTCGGGGATCAAACAAAAATTGAAGTTTACAGATCCCGCAGGATAATCCGGATTAATGCACGGCTGTCCTTCGGAGGGTTATTCGCTCGTGTGGCGCAAGACGGCAGCTAAAGGGTTTAATTAATCAGAGGGCCATCCTCCGCGTCGGTTCGACGACGTCACACTATGACAATCGGTTTTGTTCGTGACGGTGTAATCAATCAAATTTGCGGTGTTATTTGTCGTTTTACTTTGGTAGTTCGTGTGGTGGGGTAGTTTTGAGTTTGTGGGAGGTTTTTTGTCGGGATTTGGGGTTTTAGATTTGAAATTGATAAATTATATGAAAATGGATTATATTATTCAGTCATTGGCACCTTATGACTCGCGCGTGTTACCAAGTGACCCATTTGATAATTTTAAGTTACCTAGTTTTGTTTTGAAAATAAAGGTTGTGGACTGATAAGTTCAAGACGTTGTGGAAAAATTAAAAAATAGGAAGATAAAAATCTTTTCATCAACATTTTGGATATAACTTTTTACGAAATTTTCATCTTTAAAAAAAATTGACTTTCATTTTGTTTGCATTTGGTTCTACTTGCAAATGTGAAAAAATATTTTCAAACATAAAATTTTTTTTAAGTTAGAACAAAAATTAATTAACTATCGAAGATTCAGACGCTTATATTCGTCTTAAGATGACTCTATAAACCAGAAGTAACTAAATTGACGTAAAGAATTCAGCACCAAGGGTACCATAAATAACTTGACAATTATACTTGATTTTATGATAATTATAAATATAATTTTGCTACTTTATGTTTAAAGTTTAAAAGTATATTGTTATTATTTTTTCAATGAAATTTATCATATTATTCACTAAAAGACCATTTCAAAATGAAAATATATATGGATCCAAAATTTCTTTGAGTTACTGCCAAAAAAAGGTTGCCGGCGCCTGATCTATATTATTGAATATTGAAAAAAATAATAAATATATGTACTTATGGAATAAACAATTTATCGACACAGATTTGCATGGCATAAATCAATTACTATACTTTGATAACAAAAATAAATTCGAAGATTCTAAACTTTCTTTACATATTGTTATTTTTGTTAAAAAAAATGTAATTTATGTTTTAATTTCGTGCATTGTATACAAAATATTATATTACGAGGAAAAAAGCAAAAAATCTCACTTTTATGAGCATAAGCTTCATTCTCAATATTGCGATAAAATATTAATTTCAGACCAAACTGATAAGACACGTGTGTTTTTAATATAGTGAAAAAAATATATGTAAATATCACGATCGAAATTGAGCGTTATATTGACTCAGTATTAAAGTTATCGTATGAGTTCCAAAAAAAGATTATTCAAATAAAAACAGCCCAAAATAAACACAATCACAAAGCCATTTCAATTTTTCAAACTTTTTTTACTATCGTACTTTGCACGAAAATCTGAGAATTTATTTACGTAACATAAAATTAATCTTTATTTCACGAAAAAGTGTTCTATTACGTAAAGATATAATGCTCGACCACACAAAACAGTAGACATTTTAGAAAATAATCTGTTCATTGTAGCGAAATGTATGGTCAAAGAGATAAAAGTATAAAACGCTCTGTCTTAGCGGGCAGCTGAATCTCGGCAAACTAAACTTAACCGTTTTATCCGATCGCTAGGTTAAGCCCATCGGAAAAACGCGACGAAAGAAATAGAGAGGTTGACGACGAGAAAACACACACACACATAAAAACCCTGGAGGCTTTCTTTCGCTCTCGCCGGAGACGAAAAAAGAAGAAACAAGCCGGAAAAGCGAAAAAGATCGCGGAAAATCATATATATATGTGTGTGTGCGTGGCCGAATTTCGCTTTTGCGAATTTCACTTTGGCGCGAGAGAGTCGTCGTCGCGGGAACAATTAAGGTCGCTGAGCGATTTCTATGCCACTGAGAGTTTTCCGGTCGAGGAAAATTCTCGGCGGAAAAACTCCGTGAGAGTTGCGGTACGTGATTGTGGAAGATATCTGTGTCTACTGTGGGATTTTTTTCATTGAGAAACATTTCGACGTTTTCGTTTAGATTGTGTAATTTCAGAAAGGGAGTCGTAAGGAAAGTTGCAATATTAGTCAAACACATTAGTTTTAAATTATTTTTTGTATTCAAATTTTCCGTCAATAAATTTTATTTTATTATGAAAATAGATTATTTTTTTAATTGATAAAAAGATTTTTTAATGAAGATAACTATGAATCAGGGTATAACTTTATGGTAAGCTTGAACGGAAATGTAAAAGTATGCATGAGTGTTAGCGTAAAACGAGCGTAAGCGTGAGCGTAAATTTATTTCAAAAGAAAGATAAGCAAATGAGAACACAAAAATCTATGTGTATATTTTTATTTTTCTTACAATGCCACCTTTTTATTTATAAAATACGTTTATAGAATATAATACTATGCTCACTTTGGTGTTACATCCAAATTTTTGTACAAGGGTAAGACTCCTTACTAACCACAAACATGAAAATTTATACATAAGACTGACAGTAATATACTCGGCATTAAAATATCACTATGGCGCTTCACCCTAAAATGAAAAAAATATTATTTTGAACGTACATTTGAGATCTACGCGTTGAAATCCAAATAGCTTTCAAATTTGAATAAGAAAAAAAAATTATTCGAGTTCAACTAAAGGATATTTGAAGTTTTCATTAGTGAAGTCGTTAAACTTTCAATTTGTAATTAAAAGATAGTTACAACCCAACAAAGAAAGATCTTTTCCGATAATCGCATGAAAATAAATTGGAATCTAGCACAAAGAAAACCCTCTTGGAATAGTTGGCGGGAAAAATCAATCTAAAATTCAAATTTATTCACAAATTCTAGAAGTGGAAAATTAGAATTCCCTTCATAGAACAGATTGTCTACGATTCATTTCACATCCTTTTTTTTAATCAATAGTTTTCATTTTACCGAAAATCAAATCGATCCACTCTCCAAAATGAAAATTCATAAGTTCAAAGCTTAAACAAATAACATTTCACCGAAAAAAAGTTGAATCCTATTTATCAAATGAAAAGTGTCGATCGGTCAATGTCGACTGACTTATGTTTGAATAGACATTGGAATCGAATAAATTTCATTCGCCGGAGAGCCGAAAGTCAAACATTTCGCGGCTGCGATTCCGAAAAGCGCGGTTATTTTGCCACAAATCGATTGCTTCGTAAATATTTAAAATGAAATTTCATCGGCGAGCGAAATTGCAGCTTGTGTCGGTCAAATAATAAAAAAAGACGCGCAACGTTGGAAGAGCGAGTTTAAATTCGAAATTATACGAGTTTTTTATATTTACGTGTTAAATGCAGATTTTTCAGCGAATGAAAGTTAATTGAAACCGGTTTCTGTGGATTGGTTAGGTCTGTTTATTCAGTTCAATAATTAAATCGAAATTTATTTTTGTATGAAAATGTATGTTATTCTAACGTAATCAAACATTTTTTTTAATCGTATTTTTCGTATCAGAATTTTAGTATGGTGAGAATTTATATTATTTTACATTGTTCAGAATTTTTATTTTATAGGTCAGAATTTGTATCATATTTGGTCAGAATTTGTATCATATTTGGTCAGAATTTATATCATACTGTCCAGAATTTGTATCATTTTGATCAGAATTTATACTGAATGGTTAAAATTCAAGTGGCTGGAATAAATATAATATTAGATGTCAAACTTTATATTAATTAAATGGCAAGATTTATTTAAACATATGGCCAGGTTATGTCGAATAATGTATGTATTTAAGTAATTCATTACAAACTATACTCAAATAATTAAACCAAATCAAACCACATCAAATCTAATAATAATAATAATAATAAATCTAAATAATCAAATCCATTCAAACTGTTTAATGTCAAATTCATTTTTATTTCGATCGTCGTTTATTTTATTCTGATCATAAATAGTTAATAGCTAATCGAAAATTCATTTAATTTCTAACCAAAAGTCATTTTTCATTCTGACTGAAAGTTGTAAAGTTATAAAATGTCACCCATCGTAAATATATGTAGGTGAAACGGAAAAGTTTTTGATACGAAAATTTTCCGCATTTCAAAGTGTGATTTATACGAAACTGATACTATTTTGCTATGAAATTTCAAAGTAGACTTTTATACGGAAACCGTCTGGCAAAGAAAATGCATTCGTTGCATTTGACATTTAAGGAAAGTCTCTCCGACTTAAAGAAAGATCCAGATATATTTTCGAATCGGTCCGACTGTCAATTGCGACAGTAAAAAGCTGACAAAGCGCACTCGTACAACTTTCGAGGGGATTTTTTTGTTGAACACCCAATACGCGGTAACGGGTGCGTAGTTTTCCCGGGAAAATTCGCTTTTCCGACGCTCGTTTTGTATCTCGATTAAAAGCAAACACGCCCGTTTTATGGCGGCCATTTTATTGTCGTATTTACAAGCGGTAGCTGAAATAAAATCGGTTCTGAGGCCGTTATGAGTAATGGACGCCCGTTTGCGAGCTTTGACTAGTCAATGTCTGAAATTAACCGCACAGTGCACGGTGATTCGTATACAAATCGAGCCGTATTTTTAAATTTATTGTTCTTTTAGAGATGTTTGTGTTTGGAAAATTTAATTCTGGGAACGGTTGCATATAATCGGCCTAGTGGTGATTCAGAATAATCATTTTTTATGTGTAATACATGGAGTTACAACTTTGATTTCAGAATTTGTCTATAAAAACTGATTATTTAAAGCTATAGATAAGAAAATACTTTCATTTTAAAAAAGCTATTTTTGAAAATTTATTTACTAATTTTGACGGTGTTATAATTTCTGGGAGAAATTCTGGAATAATTTTTCCTGAACATTTTTAAGTTTCTTCGTATATTAGGTTAAATAACAGCAAACTCAAAATTTTTCCTATTTTTATCCAAAAACAACCAAATATCACAAAATAATGTATCAGATGAATTGAGAGGATAATCAATATTTTGACCATGAAATTATTCAGTATGAGTATTTTTCAACTTACCCATGTCGTAAAACGGGAAAATTTTCAATTTGGATGATATTCAACTATAAGACTCTAAACACAATTTCCGAAAATCATTTTAGGGTTATTCCCAGAAGCAATAATACCATCATAATTAGCATCATACATAAATTTACAAAAATATATATTTTTTAAATAAGTATGATATATGTATCTCCTTATGTGCAATTTTAAGGATCCTATTTTTCAAGCTTTTTTTATTGATTAATTCCGCAATCAAAGCTGTCATAGAGTATTTTTACTAATAATAAAAATTTGAATTAATTAGTTATGCTGAAAATAGTATAAATATTTTTCAGTAATACATATAAAACAGAAATTAAATTATTAAAAAGATCTTTCAAAAATAGTGAATATTTAAAAAAAAAATGTATTTCAATCCATCTTATTACTTTTTGACGTATATTGAATGTATTTATAAATACACATATACATTATATTGTTTGTATATGGCTGAATTGTGAAAGGAATCGAAAACGTATATGATATTTATTTTGCTGCAAACTTCCATCATTATACATTTGAATATTTTCAATGAAAAAAGCATAAAACACAACCATAAAATATATGCTCGAAATTTGAATTTTTTCATACATTCGAAGCATATTGAGTATCAATATTTGAATACGCACATTTTCGATTCGTTTGACATTTCGCATTATGAAAAATTGCGAGTTTACAAAAGGCGGCGTTTCGACAGAATGCAAAAACATTTTTGACAGATTATTCATTTTACGTTTCAATATTCTTGATTTGTCACGCGTAAAATTAGTTTTTTTCGTTATAAAACCTTTTAAATAGAATACATATTTCAAAATAATAATGTGTTTCTTCATAAACAAATTATTATAAAAATTTTGTAAAACAAACTTTAAAGTATCGACTTATTTTGGTGAACTTTGTCTAACAAGGCACTCTGTTCGCGAAAAACTTTCATTTTCTTTTGTACTGTGGTGAAAAATATATTTTCAAAATTACAACATGACAATTTCAGCAAGAAAAACATTCTTCGCGAATCAATGTCGCGAAGAAAAATTGGAAGTTTTTCAAAGCCTGCATAAAAATCGCTGAAAATCTGAAAAGACTAATAGTCGTCGTTCGGGAAAATTTTTCGAACGAGTTTTCCGGAAAAATTAAAGCCATAAATTACGCAGAACGGAGCACGCTGTATGTTTTCCTTTTTTCATTATCAAATTTAAATTCAATTTTTTTCGCGAAAGAGTTCAAATTCGGAACTTTCCTCGGAATGGATTCGAAGTTTTGTTCCATCTTTCTTCTCCATTTTCTTTGTATTGTGTGTAGAAATGAATATGTCTGAGTTGAAAACATCTGCAAATAATGGCGACCGCACTTCGAAAATAACTCCATACAATGGAAAAAATAAAAATGATATATTTTAGTCGTTTCATATTATTGCTTTTGATATTTATAATATTTCGTATATAAAAAACAATCAAATAATAATTTTTGTTCAAAATATTTACGAAAAATTTTTATGAGGGTGACCACTGAAAGACTGAAGTTTTTGGAAAAGTCATAACTTGCTCATTTACAACCTTTTTTTATTATTTTATTTTTTTACATGTCATAGAGCATCTTTTCGAAATAAAATGACTACATATAAAATACAGCAACGATTAAAAATCATTAGTTTTTACTATTCTAGTGAAAGATCAATTACTGAAATAAATAAAAAAATACCAATAATATTTTATGACTTTTAATAATTGATCTTTCATTGGAATAAAATATCCTGGGATTTTTACTGCTGCTGGACAACATATTATCTGCAAAAAAAATTTAAAAATGAAGAAACTTATGTTTTTTCAAACCATTCAGTTTTTCCAGGGTAAATGATTTTTTCATAAAAATTTCTTTTCGAAAATTATAATTGATACATTTTTTATATAAAACTTTTAATTTTCAATATAAATGTACTTAAGTACTAGATATAATTTTATTTTCAGAGGAAAGCGGGCCAAGAAAAAACGCACTAATTAAAAATATTTTTAAGTAGGACTTTTCCATCGAATAATTAAAATTATACCCAGGGGGGGGGGTTAAGATGGAAAAATTCAACAAAAGCGGATTCAATTAACACGAACCGACAAAAAAGTGTTAACAAATTGTTAGCGACGAGTGATTAAGCACTCTCGTTATTATTGTGCGCCGTTTTTTCGGAAGCTTCGCGCGTATTTTTAAATTTAATTAACTACGAAGCAGCGACGAAACCGAGAAAAACTCGTGAACAGAAAGCTTGTTATTTTATTTCATACAACGTATTCTTTTCAGCTCCTCTTTTTTCTGAATTGAATGAAGTGTTACGAAATTCATTCATAATAATGAACACGATTTGAGAAATTTATTTTATAGCTGTATATTAATTTGATTAATCGCGGAATAAATTGAACTAAATAAGAAAAAAGGTTCTATATTAAATTTAATCTTCGTTTCAATCAAAATTTGAAAAAAATTTAAAAAAGTCGAATTTTCGTCAAAAGTCATTTTGATTATTATACAGAGGTGGGCGCTCGGAGTTTTACCGATTAAAAATGCTGTAATTTTGTCAATTTTGATTTTTTTTATTTGAAAACTTCAGAATATCGTAAAAACATTTCAAATTTGAAAAAAAATATGTTATTGTTCTATGTAGCCACCTTTAAGCCCGGATAGACAGACAGACAGACTTGATACTATTGTATCAAGTCTGTCCGAGAAGTTTTCACACGGTGCACGAATGTGGTTTGATGGTATTTTGTCCATTCTCGGCGAAGAGCAATCTTTAAGGCGTCGACTGTCTCATATTTTTTAGTTGATACTTTGGACTTCAGAATGGAATATATGGAAAAGTCCATTGGGTTTAAGTCCTGGAAATATGGTGGTCATTGTTGTGAAGAAATGAAGCTGGGAAATTTTTTTTGTAAAAACGTTGGATTTCACGGGCTTTATGGGATGGTGCCGAGTCTTGTTGAAACATCCAATGGTTTCTACTGAATTTTTTACGTGCCCAAGGTAACAAAGCATCATTTAAAATGTATTCACGGTAGATTTAGTGATTTACCTTTACGCTGTGTTCAATCAAAACGAGTGGTGAGCGTTCTGTGGTGGTTACCGCGGTCCAAACTATCACTGATGCAGGCGCATGCTTTTTCAAAGCAATTCACTAATTTAAATTTTTTTTTGATTTGTACTGTAACCGTACATGATAGTTTTGTTTGTTTATATATTGCTGAACCGTAAAAAATTTTCATTAGAAAAAACCAAATTTTCAAGCTCGGTACCAACGTGTAAGTGTTTTAACACCTTTGTTCTTGCTAGGCGAACTGCCTTTTGTGCAGGTGTTAAATCTTGTATTTTTTGTATTTTATAGGGCATGAATTGTAGTTCATTTTTTAGTATGCGCTGCTACAAACAGACACATTGAGATTTTTCGCCAATTGAACTGCGCTTTGTCGTGGATTACGTTGATTTTTGGCCTTTCACCTTTCGAACCATTTCTGTCAATGTTGCTGTTTTTGGATGTCCACCTTCATGGCATTTTTTAATGCTGGTAGTATCATTGTAACGTTTAATGGTCCGATACATAAAGATTTTGTTCACACGTAAATGTCGTAGCTCATTAAAAATGACTGATTGCGATTTTCCAGCCAAATACAGAGCAATAACACTGTTGCGTTTGAACTCCATTTCGATAACTTGTTTTAACTGCAACGTCAAACAATAAGCTTTCGTAGGCTTGTAGACAACATAACAAACTATCTTATGTCAAAATATAAGTACGCTATCATTAGCCGTTTGGCTGTAAGAGTAGCGTGAAATTGGTAACACTCCGAGCGCCCATCCCTGTATGTATAATATCTTCAAATTTCAAATGTGACTATTATATGGAAATTTTTATTTTTTTTAGAATTTACTCAAAAATTTTGGTACTTTTACACATTTTAAAATCGTTAGCTGTCAAATCGTGAATTTATATCTAAATTGTAAAGCGCATGTATACCATTTTGGAATTCTAGAATGTTTATTTCCACTTTCTTTTTAGAAAAACTAAATGTAGGATGTACTAAGGGGGATTGGGAGTATATCACATTTCTCAGTCAAAAGACTTAATGTGTTTATTACTGAACGCATAAATGGTTTGGATAAGAAGATTTTTCCCGCAAATGTATCTTATTGTATCTTATGTACATATATTATCTTATGAAACTATTATTTTAATTATAGTCCAAACTCATATATTTTTAAATCGTCATTATAAGTAAACTGTTGTATAATTTTAACATAGTGTAAGTACGCTTTACAATTTTAATATAAATCAGCGATCAACAGCTGGTGACTCGTATGTATGTGAATAGACCACTTTTACACCTCTCTAAACGAAAAGTATCATTTTTTTTTTAATTTGAAATCACAAACATACAGAAAACATTCATATTTACAACACTTCGAAAAGAATCCGAAAATAAATTCGTCGGCCTCACACTTCACAACAAAACACCGATCACAATCTGAAAAAGTACTGACCGAAAATACATAAAATATACAATCCAATAAACACAAACTCATTTCATTCCAACGGAACGGACAGTAAATATTAGGGCGCCGTATAATTTTCCGAGCGAAATTGTCGCGTTTAAAATATTGCGACCTTAATATAATAAAACGAATGGAGAGGAGATCGGGGGGGAAGCGGGGTCAGGGACAGGGGGTAGGGTCGAAGGACACATACAGGGTGGTTGGAAAGTTTGCTTTAGAGGAATTGCTTCTAGGACGAAGAGATCCTTCCGTTCCTGGAGAGTTTTGATTAATGCGAGACTGGGAGGCGAAACGTGTTGTCTCAACACGGCCCGCTTTCCCCTCGAAAGTTGGTTGCCGTAGAAAAATTTTAAGGCAAAAAAGAGATATAGCTTTTCCGCTTCAATTCGTTCGCAGATTGTTTCTTGTGCATATTTTTCGCCTTTCGCATAATCAGTTCACGCCAAGGACGATTAGATAAAAGAAAAATAAGGAAACATTTTCAGAAACGTGTGAAAATTTGTTCTTAAATGTGTGATAAGATTATTCTAAAAATACATTTGTGCGATTTTATGCGTCGTTTGCGAAATTGCTTAGTTTGAGTGTGACGCAAAAAATTTTGGATCGTATACGAATAAAAAAGTGGGAGTGCGCTTTGTTGAAGTTTTTTAGCAAAATTTGGACTTCTTTTTCAATATCTTCGTTTTCACCCTTTTTTATTATCATTATCTTTAGAGTTTTAATGATTAGGTTACGTTGGGTTCGATTTATTTATTTATTTTAAGCTCAAATTGTTATCTACAAGGCTTTTGATAAGTGAAAAGAAAAGCAATGAAAAATAAATTAATATTTAGGATAATAAAAACGTTTAATTATAAAAAAACAATTATCTGCATACGACGCAAAACTTTTTGCACCGTACGTGAACTAGGCAATTTTGTAAACAACGCGTAACATATTATACATACATGCCATAGTAAATTTACATTCCTTGTAAAAGTAGTAGTAGTGGTAGTAGTAGTTTATTTAATTATATAAAAATATATTTCCTTCAACATAACTAGTAAATACTAAGCTTGTACTTAATAGTTGTAACAAACAAATACATAAGTATATTTTTTCAAATTAAAATACTTCCGTTTAAAAAATCTCTTAAAAGAAATAAACCATTACTGTAAACGAGATCAAATTTCCGCAACAATTTTGCGTCTAGTAAAAATTTAATCAAGACAAAATTAAAGTACTTTAGTCGTGTTGTTGAACTTTAAATTAAACAGTTTCGTTTTAGTGTAAGTAATAAAAAGTATCATCAAACTATAAGTCTGCTTTAAAATTAGTTATATGAACTGTATTAACTAATTGGTTTTACTTCTCTCAGTCAATTATAGCAAATGCATTTCGGAAATCGAAATTGTCGGTAATGTTTAATTAATTGATTAATTAATGCTTTTTATTAAATTTTAAATTAAAAATCTATCCAATATCAGTTTTGAATTCATTATATTTACCCTATTAAAATTTTTAAAATTATCTGTTTGATCAAAATATCATAAATGTAGATACATATATAAAGGACCGAAATAAAATTTATATTATTTTCAGATTCTTCTCTTATTAATATATTTTATCATAAATAATATGTATATGAATCAGTTAAATTAAATTACTGAATCTATACCAATCCATGTGTAGCCAGCTCTACATAAAATAAACAAAATAATATTGTAGTTCACATACGACGCAAAAAATTTTTGCATCGTTTGTACTCTGTTTGAAAAAAAATTTCAAAATTAAACGCCTTCATTATCCGAAATTTGAACTTCTGTTTCATTGATTTACTTTCCGCCCAACAAAATTTTAACCTTATAGATTAATATTAGAGCTTAAAGCTGAAAAACCTAATTTAAACATTGACATTTCCAAGATCATAAAAAGGATGGTAATATTGAAACGAAAATAATGAGAGGGAGAAGTTTAAATTTTGATAAAAAAAAAATCAACGAAGTGCCATCTCACTATATTGTTCACATATGACGCAATACTTCTTTGCGCCGTACACAAACTAAGCAATTTTTAAAACGACGTGCAAAACACTACCCACACCTTTTCAACCAACAAAAAAGTATTAAACGTATCGATTAAATAAAAACCACATTGGTATTCCATCCACAAACAGCGCCATTGGACTATTGTATTTCCATTACCTACTCGTCTAAAAGTGTCAATTTTGTTTAACACAAAGCCTGCATATCCCCGTTGATTTTGACACAAAGTGGATGTGCACTCGCACTAGTTTGTGTATACATTGGCGATGGTCGAACAGCCACTAATTGAAATATGCGGTTTTGCACAGTTAGTTATTAACGGTTCGCGACTAAATATCGATTGCCGTTTTGTGCAATAGGGGTTCCTTTGTGGGATTTTAGACCATTTTCAGTTTTTTTTTAATATAAACTATGCATTGTCGATTGAAAGGAAAAATATTTTAAATTTTATTTTGAAATTGAATGAAATTGAATATGATTTTTTTAATAAATAATTGTGGATTAAAGAATTTTATATTATTTTTAATATCTTGAGTCTTGGCAATATTTAGAACTCACAGATGTGTACGGTGTAAAATTAATATCGATTCAAATGAGAGTAAAATAGGGAAAATATGCAGGAACTGTTAAACGGCGCAGCGAAACCCATTTAATTTTTTTCTGATATAAAAAGTATGATATTAATTGTTTATGTTATATTTGAATCCGTACAAATCCCGGCTTACATATTTATATTGTAACACATGTTTTACTATCAAATTTCCAATAAATATTTAATGACGTTCGACCATTTCGTAATCGTATCGTATATTTATTGATTACATATAATAACAGCATTTAAATAATAAATTCGATGTTAACAGTTTGAGCTCCGCCGCTTGTCACAAATAATAAATAAGGCCTCGCTTCATCGAATCGCGTCCTCCTTTCGCCCTTTACGCTTTAATTAAAATACTTTTGACCTTTAGCGAAAACAAACATTTTTCACGTGCGAGACAATTTAATTCCTCCATAGCTTTCTGGGTCCCTAAAACTTTTTTGGAACTTAGAAAGCATCGAAAATAATAAAAAAATATATCACAAGACAAGTGTAGATTCATTATAAAAAATGCTTAGTAGAGTATGAATTCGAATAAGTTCGATATAAAATATTAAATACGTCATCACTATTCTCGCTAGAAGTTATAAGATATACTTTAACTCTGTTTTGAAACATCTATTCTACAACTAATCTCATTTTTGAAACCACTTTTAAGCCTAAAATTGTTCCAAGCAAAAAAATACCACCCTAAGATCATATCTACAACATCATCTTCAAACGTATTATGTTATATCTTCATATAAAAAATCACCATCACCCCAATACCATTCTAAATTATCTTCAAACTCATAAACTACTCCAAAACTATCTTAAAACTGTCCCAAAATTACCCTAAAATCAAATCTGCAATACCATCTTCGAATATACATATTTTCATATTTAAAACCACTATTACTCCAAAACTATTATTGTACTCAAAATTATCCAAATTAATCCAAAATCCACTTCTACTCTTACTCTAAAATTCACAATACATCCAAATAAATGCACTGAAATCATCGACACATTTTCGACGCATTCTACGCTTCTCTCCTTTTTACAGTATAACTTAAAAAAAATCAAATATTAGTGATATCACACATCAATCTATTTACAGATTGCATTTCTTAACACATAATTTTGGTGATTGCTCAAAATTTATTGGAACCACTAACATAAACAATATAACACCTAACTAACTAACACACACCTATTATCCATTCCAATTAAATTCCTACCGTATTACAAACATTTTCTCGGGCATAGATTTATTAACAGTTGATGAGTCGATTAACAAAGCGTACAATGTAAACACTTCAATTGAACAGAAACAAACTTAAATAGCACACGTAACACGACCGGACGAAAACCGCGAAACCACACCCAGTGGTGGATTCATTTCACCAGGGGCCCGAGGCATTACAAATTTTTGGGGGCCCCTATATAGGATCGAGTTCCAAACATATTCTCCCATTACACATAAAATTGTAAAAAAAAAAAAATCGTTTTTTTTCGTCAACCATTGTCTGTTCAACTGGTGGTAATTGTGATCGCAAAATAAGCAGAGAGGGCGCAGTATGCTGTTTCTGCCTCGTCTGCCTCATGATTATCATTGCGATATGTTTACTGGACAACGGCCGATGTCTGGACATATAGACATCCGTATCGATGGCCTGAGAACCTTTCTCGTTAGCAAGGGGCGGAGTTGATTCTTATTTCCCTGTCCCTTATCAAAGCATTATGATGATGATGATGATGATGATGTAATATTATGTAGTCGGTTTCACAAAATAAAAAGAAAATGGTGATTTTAGAAGATATAATTTTCTTTTATGCAAACGAATGCTTTTTTCAGAAAGTGATTCAACTTTAGTAAAGGTCCAGATTAGGGGAATGAAACAAGTTGGCAAACCTGCATTTCCCGTTTATACATGTAGGCGCACTTACACAGTTTGACGTTTGATTGAAAATTACGTGGGCACGATATGGAGAGACTACAAAACTTTCAATTTTTGGATTATTTGGTTTAGATGGTTCACTTTTGTCATGATTGATGAGCCAGATTTCATGAAAATGAATCATTTTAAAAAGCGCAAAATTATTATATGTTTAGCAGCTTTCTAACAAAAACAAAATAATATCAATGTATAAGTAATACCAAAATGAAATAAGAAACGTATTAGAAGTTGATCAAACGTCTCACGATAAATTTCATACTTGTTTCAATAGAAATATCAAACTATGAACGCGAGTGTATGTATATGTAAAATGCAGGTTTGCCAACTTATTTTATTCCCCTAATCTGGACCTTCACCTCAACTTTTACGATATCTAATGGATTTTTATAAAAAAACTATAATAATCCCGTTTCCAGATAAATCCACCACTGCCCACACCGCCCACCGCCAAACATACAATTATAAATTTCGAACTTTCCCAGAATCGAATTGAATCTCGTGTGAGCAGTGTTGCCAACACACGCGAAATTAAGGCCCCCATTTAAAGCGCGGTCGTCTCGTATGAATTTAAATTGCGCACAAGTCACGGGCGCCGCAGCGCTAATTCGCAGCGCGACGTTGCCATATTTCACTTTGTATTCATACGGGGTGAAGGGGTGAGCGTTAAAATGCGCTCTGTCCCGCTTATTAAAACTGCACGGGTTTGCAAACAAGTGCCATTGTTATTTATTAGCGGATATTTTAAAAGGGTACGTGATTTTTGTGAGGTGAGTGTTGCGTGGGTGGAATTTTTTTTAAATGTTAGTAGTTTCATATATAAAAATTGATGTTATATTTTTATTAAGGCAGAGATGGAGAATGCACTTAATTAGAAATTAATAGTATAATAATTTTGTATGCGTTGTTTCTTCAAAAATTTCAAAATTTTGCACGTATGGAGTTTTCTTAAATTTTTCATTTGATTTTTTAACAAATTAACGATATCTGTTTTATGATCATAATGGCATAATTAATAAATAAGTATTATACTTATCATTAATTACTGAATACATTTTGAATAGTCTTATCAACCATATTCTATAACACACTGATCAAAAATCTATTATTTACTGATCATTTATTTTATTATTGCTGACCATTTATTTTATTTAACTGATCGTTTATTATATTTTACCAATCACTTAGTTAATTAGTTACTGATCATTTTAGGTATTATTAACCTGCAAAATAATTAGTTGCCTTATGTATGTATGTATGTATGTATGTATGTATGTATGTATGTATGTATGTATGTATGTATGTATGTATGTATGTATGTATGTATGTATATGTATGTATGTATGTATGTATGTATGTATGTATGCATGTATGTATGTATGTATGTATATGTATGTATGTATGTATGTATGTATGTATGTATGTATGTATGTATGTATGTATGTATGTATGTATGTATGTATGTATGTATATATATATGTATGTATGTATGTATGTATGTATGTATATGTATGTATGTATGTATGTATGTATGTATGTATGTATGTATGTATGTATGTATGTATGTATGTATGTATGTATATATGTATGTATGTATGTATGTATGTATGTATGTATGTATGTATGTATGTATGTATGTATGTATATATGTATGTATGTATGTATGTATGTATGTATGTATGTATGTATGTATGTATGTATGTATGTATGTATGTATGTATGTATGTATGTATGTATGTATGTATGTATGTATGTATGTATATGTATGTATATGTATGTATGTATGTATGTATGTATGCATGTATGTATGTATGTATGTATGTATGTATGTATGTATGTATGTATGTATGTATGTATGTATGTATGTATGTATGTGTATGTATGTATGTATGTATGTGTGTGTGTGTGTGTGTGTATGTATGTATGTATGTATGTATGTATGTATGTATGTATGTATGTATATGTTACAGTCAAAGTGTATCATCGGTTAAAATATATTTTGAGTGACGTTTTAGATAATTTATATTAGAATACAAATTGTCTAATTAAAATATATTTTAACAGACGAAAATACAGTATAACTGGTGCTCACAAGTAAAAGTGTATTTTCAATTTGACAAATGAGTTTTGACAGTTCATATTTTTTTAAATGAATATTTGTATTAAATAACGTGTATATTTTACTTCTATACCTTAATATTGAAAAGATTTTAATAACACAATAATCTCAACAAGTATTCATCACAAAAACGTTAGTATTGAGCCTATACAATCGACGTTTAGTGGCCCATATTAGTGGACAAGTGAAATTTCTGTGCCTTTCCCTTCGACTATCATAATTAGTTTCTTGAAGGGAGGGTGATAGAAATAATAGAAACTGAAGTAAACACGTGCGACTGTCATTTGAAGCGGTTTTCCAGTTGGGCTATATTATATATATATACATATATATATATATATAATATACGTGTATATGTATATACACCTATATATGTATATATACACATATATATGTATATATACATATTCATGTATATGTATATATAATATATATATATGTATATCATGTGAATGAAAAATATACCACGAAAACACAATAATAGACCCGACGTTACCGCTTTGACGCCTTAACGACACGCCGTCAATTCCGAACGACGCACCCGTCAATTTCGCACTGCTGTCCAAACTATTGGCGAATATTTATCCACTTTGATACGTGCCCAATCACGCGCAATCGTCGCGCTTTGGCCAAAAATAGCCCGAGCGGAACGGGGACGGAGAAATGGCGGGAAAGCGACTGGAAAACGGCGGGAAAACTCGGCAAAAATCGCGTTCCCGAGGGACGATTAAAAACCGTGCACGAAACGAAATATCGCGCAAAAAGATAAATCCTGGCGGAAGGGAAAACTTAATCGGCTTTCGTTCGCGAAAAGGCCAAAGTTGCAACGTAATAAATTTTATGTACGCCGTTGTGTATGGTTTCGTTATAAGGGGGCTAATGCGAACGTGGTTTTGTCGGAATGCGGGGTATGTTGATATTTGAACGAGTTGTTTTCAAGGATGGTTGTTAGAGATAGAAGAAAGTGTTGAAATTGAAGATGTTTGTAGGAAGTGTATAATAATTAAAAAAAAGCGTGAGTGTCATAATGAAATTTTCATGATTCCATTTTTCAGGAAAGATTTACATTATAGAAATACTTGCGCGAAGTTTTTTTTATCTAAAAACAATAAGAAATTTAATTTCGCTTTTAATTAAGTGTCAAGAAAATACTTATACTAGTGGCGGATGGTGAATTTTTCACCAAAGTATGCTGTTGAAAAAAAGATTTGTTTTAAAATTTAAATTTTAATCTGCGCTCTTTTTTTACAAAAATCATATATGTATGATCGCATTAGGGAGTCCAGATTTACCGAAATTTTTTTTGACCGGTAATCCGAAAATATTTTTCTAATTACCGGTAAATTAAATTTTAGGTGAAAACTCAAAAAAATTAAACAACGAGCCAAAAAAAAAACAATAATATTTTTCAAATAAAATAAAAATATACACATACACAACTCAATATTTTTCCTTTAAATATTTTCCAAAAAAATAAAACAACACTTTAAAAACATTTGAAACACATTATTTTTTATTTGCCGGTAAATGATCGAACTGTTATTTGGGTCATTTACAAGTGATGGTCTTCCTAGACCGCATCATAGATTTTTTTTAAATCAAGTATATAAGTGATTTTTCAATTAACATTTAGGGCATACACTTGACTATATCTACCACATCTATGGACCACATTCTACTAATCTACTGGTTTACATACAAATTTTTTTTTAAATTCAATTTGATCATGATAATAACAATGAAATTTATATTTTCAGTGCAAATCAACTATAAATTACTCAAATAAATTTTTTTTCAATTATTATGTATATGCAAGTCATATTTTATTGTTTAAAACCAACGTTAATTAAAACAGTATATTTACAACGAAATTCAGGTTTTTTTCAGCATCAAACAAAGTCCAATTAAAAAGGAAATTTTCCATAAAATTCAAAAACCACCTTACTTAACAATCTAGTATTTGTTTTCATTTACACGACTTTCAATGTGTTTCCATTAAAATGCACGACTTGAACGAAAGCTCGCAGAGCGTGCTGAAAATCCCGTATAAAATTTAATGCGGTTTCTTCGCAGAGATTTTCGCAACGGTATGAAGTTATAATATGGAAAACAGAAGGATCCGGACGTTACCTAAGCATTAATTTTCACTTTTTTCCCCGGACGCGGGTAATTTTTCAGCTTTCACGTCTGAAACGCGAGCAATTTCTCCCGCGGGAAGGTTTTGCATTAAAATCTCATTTGACATCGAAATTTCCGCGACAGGAATAAATGTCATTTTCACTCGTTTCGCTAGCCGTCTCGATATAATAAAAATACATAAACAAGAATGAAAAGTGGATGTATCGATTCATCATTTTATTTCGATATCAATCTTCGATTGAGTGGATGTCACGAATGTGTCGAGTATGTTGTTTTATGAAAAGGAACTATTACTGAAAATAGTCCCGAAACTCCCCACACTGAAACCGCATCTTGAAACATTTTGATTGCTGAAAAAAACCTGATCGGATTTCAAAAGCGCTGAAAAGTTAACGCACGTTTCGGCTTCTATATATTTTATATATCGAGTTATGCAAAGTTGGGCAAAGTATTTCACTATTGAAGGCTTGAACAAGCTGCTCGTTAAAATCTACTCCACGATTCAAATTATTAT
Source organism: Hydropsyche tenuis (assembly GCA_009617725.1). Classification (NCBI taxonomy): domain Eukaryota; kingdom Metazoa; phylum Arthropoda; class Insecta; order Trichoptera; family Hydropsychidae; genus Hydropsyche; species Hydropsyche tenuis. The sequence goes on from VTON01000135.1 coordinate 213,602, forward strand.
AGACACTTGTATTCGCAAATTTGGCAATTTTAAAGTGGAAAATTTTCAATCTGTACATTTAATATAATAGATTCAGGATTAAAACGTTCGATGTACAAATACGTAGTGCTTAAACTCTTTTCACAAAGACCTTATAAATAATTACTCGTTTCATGTAACTTAAGGCATACTCTTAATAACAATTTGATTTATCATCGGTTGTTAAATTTAACGGTCGATTTGACCCGGCGCAGGCATCATCGGCAATATTGAAAGCCTTTTCGAAAAAAAAGTACTTTATTGCTGTAATTTTTCAAGATTTTTCATATTTCTTGAAAAAACGTTCACTATTCTTTTTTGAAGATTGAACGAAATGTGTTTCATTAATACTGAGAATTTTAATATAAATGGATTTTCATACGGAAGATCCAACGAATGAAAATTTAATTTCGGGAATATTTTATTCAAATTATATACAGGGTGGTCCAAATGTTTGCTGCATGCTATTTTGTATGCAGATTTAACGATGTGTACGTGGAAAGTTCAAAAATTTCGTCTTTCAGTTTCGTTTTTGTACCTTAATTTTAAGAATCGAATAGATATCTGCATGTTTGATACATTAATCGAAAGAATTTTAAACAAAGATGTTTTTAAAAATATTTGAAAATTTCGAACTTCATTTTTTTAAACAAGAAATATCGAATAACTCTACTTTCCCTTTACTTTAACATTTTTTCGATAATTAATCATGTTTATCTAATAGTTTTTAGCTAAAATGGATTTTTGTACTCTTATTTAAGGATTAAATATTATACATAGTAAAAAAAAAAGGTTTGTCTGCCATATTATCTTTCATTTGGGAATTATTAGTGTGAAAGTATGAGATTTTAGATATTTTTCTTAAAAATAATAATAACCCAAAAAACTATGATACTTTGGACTAAGGCTTAAAATATTCCAAATAACATGACCTATCACCTCTTTAAAATTTATCCTAGACCTTTGGACCACTCTGCATACTACAATCAATACTATAATATAACGACCATTCCAGAAATTAAACTATCACGACATTGCTTTCAATCACATACATATATGAGTAAGAATAGACAAATTCCAATCGAACTTAATCAAAAATCACACTCGATTCCATTTACATTTCCAATTCATTTTCAATTCGCACGTTTCATAGCAAACAGGGGTGCGGACGTATAATGAAATTCGCAGAATCCACTTTGTAATGCGAAAATCGTTTGAAAATCACGCACCGTTTGATATCGATACTGCAAAACGTATCCATATATACGAATTTCGCACTAGGTGTGTCGGAAAATTGCGGAAAATTTGCATACGCGATACGCATGCTTTTATTTGTCGTTTCGATTTATTTGCCCTGAATTAAATTGTAGGGTGTGCGCCAAATAATGAAATATGTATGGATCGTTTGATTATTCCATAATGTTACACGAATCTCGCATATTCGATGAATAATTTATTTATAATTTATTTTATTTTAAAATAATTTTAACCCATTCAGGCTGAATAACCAAATTGGATACATGAACTTTTATGCGTCATACACGAATCAAGTAATTTCACAAAAGATGCGTAACAAATATTAATTTTATCATCAAACATTTTAACTGTAAAAATTCTCATCACTAAAATAAACTCATACGATTCTCATTTCATTATGTTTTTGCTAATTAATGTTGAAATATTAAATTCTATTCCACGCTTTTAATTTTAAATATTATATAGTATATTTTTAGACGAAATATACTAAAGTATATAAATAATTGATTTCGCGTCGTTTTGCCGTCATATGAAGGTGAAGTTTGTATAATTTTTTCTAAGAATAAGGGTCGAAATTAATATATTATATTTAGAAGAAAATGAGCCCTGAAACAATATCCAGAATAAAATGGAATCCGAGATGAAACAGTTTATTTAATAATAAACAATAAACGAGAATATTTCAAAATCGTCGAAATATTAAAACGAATGAAAAGGTCTAGTGATGAGCAATTTCGAAGAAAATCTGATATCAAATTTATCTTGAATTTTATAAAATGTATAAAAATGGGAATATTTATATAAAATCACAAGTATCAAGATTGGAACTCTTTTTTTATGATCTGTGTGAAAATAATGAACCTAAAACTATTTTCATTTCTGGATGAGACTAATATCCTTGTAAAAATTCGTAAAACATTCGCTAATAGTGCTCTCTTAATTCATTTTTCGAATACAAAATCCGTTGTTATTTATGATACGTAGTTGCAGTGTTTTCCGGATTAGTGCTCTTATACAAAAATGTTCGTTAAAATTTTCAGACGCTTGTAAAATTGCAGTACGAAGGTTAAAATTTGCACGAATCATTTAAAAAAGTTAACTGTCGGAAACCTTAAAAAAAAAATAAAGAAGATAATTTACATCGGGGGATACCTGTATTTATAAATTAAAAATAAAATTATATCACTTTTCTTTATGCATTTGGTTTCAATCGTGGTCCGTTTCTGACCAAAAAAAAATTTTACATTTTCATCTGTTCCAACCTAATATAAAATATAAAAAGCGCACGCGTTAATTAACGTCTCCGGGTGCGCATTTATCGCGCTTTCGGAGCGTGAAATTAATAGATACACGTTCGTCTTTTTGCTTTCGCTGTTTAGACTGGGCGGGACGGGGCGGGGTGGGGAGCGGTCGCAACTCTCCGTCTGGTAATGGCTGAAAAATGAGCGCTCTGCGACGGAAACATGGCGGCGTCGTTATTAGCGCACTAACGAGGATGCCACATTCGTTATTACCTTGATGATAATGAGGTGCAGTGTGGATGCAGTCAAAGGTCATCTGGAACAAAAGATGGAAGAATGTTATTTCATTTTTTTTTTATTTCGGATTTAATTAAGGGAGAATTCATGTAGCTGGCATAGAGTGGCGTGTATGTAACATGCAGGGTGGTGGGCTTCCCTTCAGAGATTTCATATTTGTTATTTTTAACTATTATTATTTAAAAAAAAAATGAAATTCTTATTCAAAAATATCACAAACTCAAGCCTCTAATTAGAGCGCCGATAAAAACCGTCTCGGAAATTTGTAAAGGGACTTTTCAAAAACAGCGTCGAGTTTACAAAAGCTCGAAAAAATGGTGATTTTTCATCTTCACAAACGAATCGATATGGTTCTGTCAAAATTCCGCCATTATTCGCTTTTCTTTGCAATGCCATTGTGATTTTCGATAAAACTCGTTGCTCATTATCGTGCATTCGAAGTGTTACAATGGCACCATGTAAAGGGAGGGGGGGGTCGCAGTTGTTTGCGGGGGGAGGGTCCTTAGCGACCCCACACGAACAGCCCTTTCACTCTTTTATCTCTGTGACAATGTTTTTTCAACGACTTTCAAAAATTCACGTGAAAACCTGCGGAGCGTATTGTGTTTAAAACGGAGAGAGCAATACATGAACTTTTTTATGTATTTTTTATAGGGAATTCATATTCTTCAGTGAAAATATATTTTCACTGAACATATTAGGTTTTTTTTGTATAATACAAAATATCAAAGACAGCTGATAAAGTAACAAGTTTAAATTACAACGTTTTGCCACATTCACATTATTCGTCAACGAATTATCATCTTTTCTGTCATAACCTATTTTTAGGAGGCAAAAAATATCAAAATCGAAATGAATTGATTTCAGGGTTAAAAAAATTAATCAATTCAAAAACTGAAGATTATTTTAAAAAAGGTGTATATAATATTAGAAACTATTAGCAGAAAGCCATAGATTATGAAGGCGATTATTTTGATTAAATAAATTGTATAATATGTAAAACATTTTCACTTATGAAAATGGCGATTTCATATGGAGGAACCTAATATTTAAATTTGTACATATTCTTTGACTCACAATCAGCTCATAAACATGTTTTTCACCGTAAATAATATGGATTCTCGACTCACGATCAGTAAATTCATATTATTCATTGATCCCCAAAGGCAAGCTTGACTTATTTAGACATAATAACACATGTATTTATACCATTGTTTCCACCCGACAGTAGATTAATATTACTAACGTAATATAAATTTTCGAAGACGACTTCCTAAACCGCTAACGAAAATATGTTTTCACTGATAATACGAATTCCCTATAACATATACAAAAATATATTATAGATTTGAATATGAATAAGCTTTATATTCCCAATATAAACACTGATCGAAATCTTGTTTATGATACATAGTTTCCGAAGCAGTCTGTTGACTTTTTCCGGTTACGATTCGTCCTTTTTACCTATCGGTCGCACAAAAACTGAGCTACGTTTGGAAAATGTGATTTATGGCGTTTTCAACTGAGAGAAAGATATCGACGATGTCCGTTTTTCGGAAAACGATAATAAAAAAGCGTAACGTGTGCGCCATTATCGCCCAGACATAAATCAAAAGCGCGCGCGCATACAAAATACACCAAACATATATGAGGCCGACCGAAAAATCATTTTTCCTCATGCAACACACGTACAATACTGTGTGATTCTAAAACTAGTCACTTTCACATTTTATAATAATAAAAAATTGAATTTTCATTACTTTTGGATACCTCCATATCTAATTCATACATTTTTATCATGTAAAATATTTAAAAAAAATCAATTATTTGATAACGAGGAAACATTTTCGGCATACCCTATATAATATGTAAATACCGTATGTGTTTTCGCAATCTTAAATAATGCGCGTATAAATCATACGATTTATTATCGCTCGCTTTCGCCCTGTGCATAATTCGAACCGACATCTAAGGATGCTTAATATTTATTATTAAAAATAATATGTATTAAAAGGAGCGTCTAAGAAAAATAATCTCGTGAAAATCTTTAAATTAAAACGGAATCCCTGCGGTATGAAGCGAATTAATATTTTTCGAAAATAGAACGAGGTCCGCTTATAAAGGAGTCCTCTCCGATGAGATTGCTCGTAAATAAAAGTATAGTGTGTTCTCAACGAGATTAATATAGATGATCTATTTCAAAATTAATTTCGCTGAAAATTTTTCAAAACGTCAAAATGTGGAAAAAGTGTTCGAAAAATATAATATTTTTTCAAATTTTCTAACACAAATTAAAATGAAAATGTTTGAGAAAATTGTTTCAATTTTTAAATAAATTTTGACTATTAAGTATTTTGTTAATTAAATTATACTTTTTTAAAATAAATATTGTAGGTTTCAGTGTAAAAATTGAAGAATTAGTGATATATGTACATAAATAATAAATATATTCACTCAGAGAAATTTGATATTTCAACGAATGTTGACCCCCATAATTTTTTCCCGAAAAGTTTTCATCTTGTATCGTTTACACCTGTTATTTTTTCTCCTATAGTTTTCACTTGCGGGGATCAATTTACAACACTGAAATTTAACGATTCATCGTTCAAGATTTATAATCATCAATTCTATGGGCAAAATCTGTAAATGAAGTGCTGAGAAGGATTAGTCGAAAAATGATCTTCGAGGGTAAAAAAAACTTGAGGAAAGAAATCTAGGGGGGTGAAAAAACTATGAGGGGGTTAACTTTTGATAGCTAAATTTTTTGATAGTGAAAATTCGTGACACCGGCGAAATTTTATATTATTCACAATTTATTTTAAGAAATTCTCTACTTTAAATTCGTAAATACGAGGATTTTTTTTTTAAATCTAAAATTTTATGATCTCCAGTTTTTTACAATAACATGCAATTTTTTTTTTCAAAATAAAAATATCTTTGCAACTTATTTAAAATTAAACCCGTGGCTGTTAGTAATTGCTGATAAATTTGTCAAACTTTTATTACTTCAATACGTAAAATAACATGAATAGGCAAAATTTAATATTTACAAATCTTTTAAAATGTCATATATCCTTGTCACATAAAATGCATAAATTCTAAAACTTGAAATCCATCGGTTTTCAAGAACACTTCTTTTCGAGTTGTACACAAGACTCCAAGTCTAACAGAACTCTTCTTTCAAAGAATATTGAAGAGAAACTGGTAAATATAAAATTTATTATATTTATACATATACATTTTATGTACACTTAATATAATACAGATAATTCTGGGTCGACCGCATGCTGAAATATGCAAATCCTTCGATTGCAACGTCAAATGCAGTGTGCAAAGTGCATCCGAGCGAAAATACTTCTACGTGCTACACATGCATATTATAAATGGATAGTATAATACATATGTATATATTATATACGGATATTGTAAATGTAATATATCGAAAGTGAGTGCTTTTGAAATGTCAAAAGACGATGATTTGAAATTTATATTGTACAATGTAAGATATTTTTCTGAATTGTATATTTTCGTTTTGTTAAACGGTTTCGGGTCGTTTGAATTTTCAAAACTGAATATCTAGAAATATGAATATGCAAGATATATTATTGTTGACTCGAATAATTCGGGATTCGAAATCGTCGAAGGTGCTTGGAAATTCTATGCAATTCAACTGGAATAATTTGAATATAAACCGAAAATTTCCTCGATAATTCAGTTCAATTTCCGAATTCGAAAAATATTTATATTAGTTAATAATAGCAAAATTATACATTCACAATTTTTCAGTATAAATTTTTTTTTTAAAAAGAACAGATGCATTTAATTTTTGTAAAACAACGACTTAGCCTTGTCAAATACGTCTTGACATATTAAACGACAAATTACACGATCAATACATGGATGATATTCTAAAACCATTCTACAAGAAATGAGTTTTGGTATTCCTCGCTATTACTTATTACTTAGTAAATAAATTAAAATAAATAGTAAAGCTTTTAATTATCTATGCAACGACCCAGCTCTGTAACCTTGTCTTGCTTCAGACAACGTTTAGGTCATACTAAAAAAATTAAATTTTGATTATATACTGTTACACAATAAGTGCATTTCCGACACACACAAAAAGTGAAATATAGAAAACGAAATGTCTACACATGTTTCGCTTTTCACGTACATAAAGCGAATATTCGGTCTCAAAGAGATCGCGAAATCGATTTTGGAAAGGCGAATATGTGAAGACTCCGAAAAAGAAAAAGTCTGATTAAATTCTTCCGTTTGAGTTTGCCGCCACAAAGGCCGTTTCAAAGTGTGCTCGTTCCCCATTTTTTTTTCGTAGATATAAATGTTTTTTAACTTTGATTGTCTTTAATCGTTTTTGTTTTGAATTCGAATGAGCGGAATCGTTCGGATGCTTTTTAATTCGGGTCGTTTATTTTGATCGAATTTATTTTTTTATTCGAAATTCAATCAATTTTTTTGATGTTTGAATATTTCGATTACTTATAAAAAAATTAATCAATTTACTTGAAAAACAAATAATAATCTTTTGACATATCGAATTTTCTAACTATTGAAATTAAATTCAGTACCTTATTTAAAATGGCGCAAAAGCGATATTTTCATCAAAAACGACTTATTTCTCACATTCTCGCACACTATGAGGATTCACCCTAAATTTAAAGCTTGGTCCTTTCGTCTTAGAGTGACACAAAAGTGGCCCATTCAGACACAACAAATCGCCAGTTGTCAATCACTGATTTTCAGCGAAATTATAAAGCGCACCTGCACTATGTACATATTCTATAATGTTTCACATTTATTAAATTAATCCTATGACCTTAAGTTATCATTAACATAATGGTTCTGAGTTAATAGGTAATAATACATAGTTCCTTGATCCGAATGTTCAAATCAATAAAATCCGTAAATATCACGGAAAAATATTTTCTTTGACTAATCCACTCATGCGTTCAGTAATAAATACGTTTAGAAATTTTGACAAAGAAATGCAGCAATAAATAAATACGTTTATTGTTTCTAGCTAAGAAACATGCCATTTGCCCAACCCCTACGTTCAGTTTTTCTAAAAGGAAAGTGAAAGTAAAAAAAATCAAAACAGTATACACGCGCTTTATCTATTGGATATTCACGATTTTCCAACTAGTGATTTGTATATAGTATGTGAATATATTGACCACTTACTCTACTCTAAAACTAAAGTACCAAATGCATTAAGGACATGAAAATTTTCCATGATATATAATACCATTACATATTTGACATCCATATAAATGATTCGCTTATTCACCCAAATGAAAATCGATGAATAAAACTCCAACCCTGAAAATCAACACTTTCATTTCCCAAGGATCGATTAAGACGACCATATTAAATTCCCAATTTCGACAACGACCAATAAACGACATATAATATCACGTTATTAGCCCATTAATCGCGCGGCCCATTCACAAGTCAAACTTATGAACTATTCACCGGCGCATTGAATATTAATATGCGGTTTTCGTGTATCGCTTAACGAATTTTGGAACCGGAACACAATTGGGTTAGAATGCGGTCGTTGAAACCCCGAAGAGGCTATAACGAGCCGGAGCAACGATATTTTACGGCCCAAAACCGTTTTCGTTCATATAATATGACCTATGGGACCGCAATAAACGCTTTCGGGGCCCCACCTTTTTGAAAATTTGAAAAATATCCATGTATTTTTATGGAATGAAAATGAACGATCGCTCGTTTTTATGTAACGAATGTTGGATGCGTGATGAATTATTTTTTTTGTATTAAAGTAAATTTTATATTTATTTTGTTATACGTTTTGCTGTTAAAGTATGAAAATTCGTGAATCTTTGGATTAAAAGTAACTAAATTATACTATGAATGTTTCCAAAAATTTATTGTGGACTTATATTTGTATGAATTGTATTTTTTTTCTTAATATTTTATGAAAAATAAATTTTATATATGTTTCACTTCATCCATGAACGAAACAAAGAATCTCTCTATGTCTATAAAATTTATAATAGCAACATCTGGTGGTGTACTTATATAGGCGCCATCTAGCGTATAGCGCATCATTTAATATCTTCTGTCAACTATGACAGTTGATATGTCTTACGACATACATTACGGAAAGCAATAAAATTTTCTTAGAATTCCTGATAATAAAAATAAGTAATCTTAAATTCCTCAGAAACAAATATTGTTAATTTTTCGTTAAAAATATGAAATTAAATTGTAAAAAACACTCGCGACTTGTATTATATAAAAGTCGGCAACAGTTAGTTGATTTTTGATGACGGCACCACAATTTGCGAAATAATAATTTTCAATTAAAGTTACAAGGAACATTTTAAGATCTTTATCAATGAAAACATTCACTCCGACGTTTCTTTCATTAAAATTTGTCTTCGGAACCAACGAACCGCGCAAAGTTTACATTTCTACAGCAATTTTTAAGCGAAAAGTTTAGTTGACAAAACGAAAAACTCGCTCAACTTCGAGAATTAAATAAATAATAATTCGTTAAAAAAAAACTCGCGCTTAAAATAAGACTTTTATTTTTTCAAGCGAAAGGGGAAGAAGAATTTAGAAGGCCGCTCTTTAAAGTTTTTCAGTGTCGTCGTTATCAGTTTAAAACTCGCCATTTGAGACCATCTGGCACGCGGAACGTATTAAGTTTAAATTATGCGGAGTAATTTGAGTTTGAAAAATATAAAAAATAAAATAAAAATAAAGTTGTGTACGTAAGTTGTTGAGAGGCGTTGGTCGTGACGCATACTAAATGTTTCACTGGAAATACGCTCTGTGCAAGTTTTTCGTTCTGGTTAAATGTTACCACTTTAGATATGATGTTTATGTGGTGATTATTTTTAAGTACTATGTTATCTTAGAATTTGTTAGAAATATTTTTTGTGTATTGATAAACTGGATATTCATACAATATTATTATATTCGTACAACCATCGCTTTGCCTAAAAGCGCGAGATTTTTTTTTTCTAAGAAATAAAAAAATATGTAATAACTCAAAAATTATGGTACTATCGACTTTTTATGTATGTATTATATTTCATGTTATAACACGACCGATCTTTTTAAAATTTTAAATACGTATCACTCTATATAACAAAATCGAGACCCGGTTTTTGTGTGATTCATTAGACTTTTTTTCTTGAAACACTTTAAGTATTTCACTTGGATGCATTTGACATTCTTTAAGGAAGAAACTCTATGGTTAACACAAGTATAAGAGTTCCTCAAAAGCCAGAAGCGAGTGAAATAAAAATACGTATGCGTTTTTACGTTCGTGCGTTATTAAGATGTATAATATGTATATGTAATATAATATAGTATATTGCTTTCTTACATTTCGTTATGAGATATGCTTGTGAATTTGTGATAACGCTAATTATGTAGTTTTAGTGAGTTTTTTACTTTGCAATATGAAAAATAAATAATATAAGTATTTTAATCGTTATATTAAAAAAATTAAGATAATGGTTGAACAAATTTAAATAATTGAAAAATAAGAATTTTTCTCTTCAATCGCAAAATATTAATTATTATTAATTACTATACATCCCGTTCCTCAAGTTTAAACTTGAGGAACGGGATGTATAGTAAAGTATTTTTTATTACGCTAGGTATTTCGAAATTTTTCGGAATTTATTTTAACATTTCACAAAGGTTCTTAAAAATCCGTCCCGCGTGTCGCTGAATACGAAATCGCTCATTTCTCCCCGTGGGATTATTGTTTTTCGGCGCGAAAATAATTTCGCTTTTGATTTACGCTGATAATATTTTTCGCAAACAATAATCCTCGTAATACCCTCCAACCCCTTCGAAATCCAAAAATAATATCGCGGAAAATTATACACACAAATAATATTCGCTAGGATTCCCGCCAAGTTATCGAAAACGAAACGCGAAAATGAATATTTTCCGAAAGGTGGATTTTCGCGTTCTTAATAATTCTTTATGATATAATGTATGCTGAGTTTATCGTGAAAATGTGCGAAATGGCTTTTTGAATGCGTCGTATATCAAATGCTGATATGTAAAATTGGTCTCTCTCATCTTGATATATTGTTCTATCGTGTTTTATTCTCGGACTCGATTTCGACACTGTCATTATGCAAATTGGCAAAAATAAATCTGAGAAATTTCGAATATACGTGCCAATTGAAAAAAGTAGATTAGGGAGAACTTTTGATGAAATCGTTGTAAAATTCTGAAAATTATGGCTCTGAAAATTTTATACGCATGCATGAGCTTGAATATTAGTTAGGAAATTTGAATATGACGTCAAATTGCATAATAATTCTAGCTGAATTCAAATTATTTCAGGATTTTAACTGAAGTTTAAGTATACTTCTGAAATGCATTACTTAATTTGAATTTATTCGACTAGTAAATATATAGGTATGTATCATATTATATATTGAAGCAAATACTATAAATATTCACTGTTTTTCAAATAGTTTGTCAGAGTCAAGGGTAATTTTAATTTAGTATGAATTCCTAAATAATTTTGAGGGTAAAATTGGTTTTAAAATAATTAAACGATAACTTTGGGTGTAGGAAAGGTTTAAAAACCCTATTTTGGGTGGTAATGGATTTTAAAATGGTTGAGAAATGAAAGTATTTATAGGGGTTATTTAAAAATGAGAAAGCATGAAAATGGGTTTTTAAGTACCTATACCTTCCAAAACAAATAGTACGCAATTTCCATACCGTGCACTGGAAATAAAACAACATCGGACACATTCCAAATTAAATTTTATGATAATCGCGCGGCGAATTTCCATAGCAAAGTTCGAAAAGCGTCAAAGTTGGCGCGCTTTCTTATCGCGGGTTCCGGCCCAGAGCCAGGAAACCGCGACCATATACCAGCCCATAAATAAAACAAGCGTTTTGTATTAAAAATTCCGTTTACACGTGTTTTTCAAATTGACAAAACAAGGTGGAAATATTATATAAACGGGCGTGAAAAATATGCGCGAACGTGACTTCGCGTGACAACCTACTACTACGAAGCGAATAAATCGTTGTGTTTGATTTAATTTTTCGGTCGATTTAACATGTTAAAGTGGTTTTCTATTATGGGGTGCTGTTTTTTTTTTTTTAATATTTTCATTATATAGTTTTTGCATTGTAAATTCATCGTTTTATATTTTAAATTCAACTATAGGAAAGTATAGGGTGTTCGGAAAGTGTGAGCGCACTTTAATGCTTTAATGCTTTTACATTGCACTCACACTTTGCGAACATCTATATTATTGGATATTATTATTCCTATAGTTGAATTTGAATTGTAAAAACTGTATTATGTATTAAATGTATAATATATCAATAAAAACATATCGCTATAATTACGCTTACGAGTTTTTTCTTTTCAAATACAGTACAATTCGATTTTCACGTTTTTATCTCCCCCAATTTACATCTGGAATGTTTAAAATTTTATAAAAATATTTAATTAAATTCAAGACATGATAATCTATATTCCAACGCATCGGTCACTTGTTGCTGAAATTTGTCAATTTGTAATTTTTTGTTTATTTTTTCAAACCCCCATTCAAACGATTTTCTGATCTTGTCTTTACTTCGATGCCATCAAAAATTCTAATTATTTTATATTATCAAAAAAGCTTATTTATAAACTCAAAAATATGTGTCAAATGCGTTTCAATGAAAAGTAATTTTCGACTCATTTTTTTTACATATTTAAAACCTTCAATCTACATTTTTCTTCTAATTATATTTTCACTTATCGGTTCTTTCGAAAACGTAAAAATAGAATTTCACTGAACATTTATTTTTAAATTATCATGGAACCTTTCCATTACAATAAAACCTACATTTTCAAAGATTCGAAATTGTTTTTGTTTTAAACTTCTCATAGGATATAAAAGCGAATTGATCAAACATTAATTACAGTAAATTGCGGAAGAGGTATAATCCTTCATTATAAACGCTAGATGAAAATTTTTGATAAATAATTAAGATCAAAGTAATTTTTTCATACAATAATAATTTTTTAATGAATCTAAACATTTTAATATACTCCCCTTCACATAATACATCAAGAAAACAAACAATTTCCCACTCAATCACGACAAACACCAAACAAAACCCGTAAACAACATGTCCACTAGAGAAATTCAGCACAAACACGGACTGGGACGTGTCTAACATTTTTCAAAACGAAACGTCGACATTTCACCCGCTTTTTTCCATTCATTTTCGTTTAATTTCCTCGACGTTTTCCCCTTAAGCGGCCAGAGCAAAAATGAAAAGCAATTAAGTCATAATTTTCCCGTCGACGCACATTGTTAATTTGTTGTGCGCGCGCATACATGGAAATGTGTTGTGTGGAGGGAAAAAAAATAACGCAAAAACCGATTACATCGGCTCATGAATATTCAGAAAAATAACGAGAACACGAGTAATATTAGAATGGCCGGGGATTTTGGGGTCATTTTTTGTGTTATTTGAGGATTATGGGGAATTTTGATTCAGAGCGGCGTGAAAATTTAATTTTTGTATAGAACGATTAAAAAAATTAACAATTATTCAATACTGACAAGGCTTAAAAAATTTTGAAAAAAAATGAACTATTTTAGAGAAAATTTTGGTACTATTGACTAAAAATGATGTAATCATAGATATTACATAAATATTCCAACAAACAAATCGTAAATTTATATCCAAAGAGTAAATCATTAATTTGAAACTTTACAACGTTTACTTCCACTGAAGGGTAAATGCCATATTTTTCGGTCAGAAACAATAAACGTATTTATTTAATGCCGAATTTCTCAGTCAAAAATTCTGACCATATTTATTACTCAAAGCATGAGTGAGTTAGGCAAAGAAGGTTTATTCTGTGTCATTTACTGAGCGTAACTTATTCATTTGGGAATCGAATATAAGAACTATTATTTTAATTATAATTTAAACTCATATCCTTTCAAATCAGAATTATACGATTAAAAGATAATAGGATTTTAACATAGTGTAGGTGCGCTTTACAATTTCACTGCAAATCAGCGATTGACAGCTGGCAACTTATTTGTATGTGAATATACCACATTTACGTCACTCTATGAAGAAATTATAATATCAAACTTTATATTTTAAAATTTTTACCAAGCCAAGCATTTAGGGCAAGTCCCCATAGTGGCGTTAGTGTGTAAGAATGTGAGTAATATTTTCCAAATAAAACGAGTTTTTTTTTTAAATGCTGTGATGGTTTCATATAAAAATTCTCACGTTCAAATTCAAACTTTACGTGAAGTACTTACCTTAATTTATTTGATATTGTAAAAATAAAGTAAATTTGGTAATTTATAATATTTTACAATTTAAAAACAAATATTTACAGGCTGATTTAATTTTTCAAACATAATATTAATTAAAAAATTGATTCAAATTATAAAAACATATTATATTTTTCAAACTTTGGAATGTACATATGTATATCAAAATTGATTAGGTAGCAAACTCAAATGAAAAACCGAAAATAAAACCACGACAAAGTATTTGATTAGTCTTCGATGAAAAGCGACCTTTCTGCTCGAATCAAAGAAAAATCGTTTCGAAATCCAATTATTCAACTTTTATTCGATAGAACGATATTTTAATCGCAATCTGACTTTTTAATAATCAAACTTCAACCATAGATATTTAACTTTTTAATTATTTTCAACGTATTTTGCAATTCAAAGCATTTTTTTATGTTTATGAAAAAACCTTTATTTAAGCATCAGAATGGAATATTCCAAATATGAATTATTAACTATATATAAAATATTGATATGTTCATGTCAATATTTGAAATCGAACTGATTACAAAATATAATATTAATCATCAAATTAATTTAGGGATTTCTAAGAAAATTCAAATTATATTAAGATACAGCAATTTTTCAACGGAAAGAAATAAATAGACCGTCAAAAAATGAATTTCAATTCGATTCGATTTGATAAAAAAATGGTGAATTGACAAAAAAGCTCCTCAAGGTGAAATTAATAATGATTCAAAATCAATTTTGAGTGAAATATTAAGTGTGGAGCCACATTCGTACAATAAAAAAACTCGTAATAAAATATAATAAAAGCGAAAGTGGACATTTTTCAAAAGTATATTTTCTCCGAGTCGATTTGTTGTTGCTGAGAGTCTCGCTTTTTTTTATAAAGAGAGACTTTTCTTCATTTTTTTTTGTGCAGGTCGTTTGTCAACCCGAATCACGTTCTGGACTCATTTCCTCGAAAGACGAATTTCCACTTGATTGTGTAACGCTTTTATATCACTTAATGTTATTATTGAAGGAGAAAAATGCGACGACGGTTTAATATAAATTCATTTTTCGGACGCGTATATATTGAATTTTGTGTAACGTGTTTTATTAGATTTCCTAGTAGAGGCAACTTAAAAAAATATTATGCGTTGTCGAGTAGAAAAACTTTTTTATCTATAGTTTCGAATTGATCCATTTTGTAAAACTTTTATTGGATTTGGAAAAAATTATTTTGGAATGCATTTGTATCATATATTATACTTGAGAAAGAAACTATATTCAAACATTGACCTTATATATGTTACGCAATGTCTGTTTAGTTATGTTTTTTTACGAAAAAAAGCAAAAACATGCAATTTTTGTAATATTTAAAGAACGTTAGAAACATCCGTATTAAAACTATTTTATACGGAGCTCAATTTACAAAACCGAGCTTCATAGCAATACAAGTCTTTCCCAACCTTTTGTAGGTATATTTTAAGACACGTTAACTGACATATTTGACAGACGACGTTAAAATTTTTTTTAAATAATACCAACAAAGAAGGGGTGGTCAAAACGCCAAAATATGACGTTAAATTTAACAAAAAACGCAAATTTTTCTGTTTTTCATGAAAAACGTGATGATACAAACTTGCATAAAATATAAGCTATATAAAATGATGATCTTTGCATAATAGTTATTTTTTGTCATTGCTAATGCTCATATCAAACTGTTAATATTTCAGACTCTCTTTGTTAATAATTTTTAAATTTCGTATTTTATTTTAAACAATTTTCCAAAATAAACGTATTCATTGACGTCTGACGATACGCACTAGTAAGGAAAAAAATCGAATTAACATAAATAAATTTAAATTGGTGAAATTTTATGTACAATAGAATACGAAATTATTCAAACGTTCGAAAATAATGATCAATTATAATCATCCGCTAGAAAATTGGCTGGATTCAACATTGGCAAACTTTCAAGATGAATCGAAATAAAATGCACTAATATAATTCAAGATAGACGTATTTTCCTACTCATCAACCATTCAGTTCACCATTAACTCAGCCATAAACAAATTTCGAAATAAAAAATAACCATTCGAGAAAATTTGCGGACTTATCTACCACGTACAATAAAACAAAATTGTTGTTTATCAATATCAAATATTTAATCTAAACTCTGACCCACTTTCGATTCGAACAGAATCACTTTGAAGCCGTTCCGACTCGTCCATCAGCACGGGTTTTCCCGGGAATACCCGGGGGGCATAATGACCCGGGAAATCTCGAGCCCGAGAACTGTCCGCGGGTATCTCGAGTCCGATCTGGCCATTTTTGCATAACGACCACAGCCGGCAAAAGATGGATGACACATTACGTAAGGAGGACAGTGTGTTTATCGCCTCGGGAAAATCTCGGCCGGGAATTTTCCGGAGAGACAGTTTTCCATTTTCCGACCGACTCTTGCGCGCGGCGTCATCAATCTGGGTTGTGTTCTTTGTCGTGCGGCGTTCAAAAATATTGTTTTTTTATGCATATGTCGGTGAAGATTGGTGAATCTTGAGTTTTTGTTGTGAATCCATACATTTATTATGATTGAATGGTAATAGTTTTAAAAAATGGGAGAATTCGCTACACGTTTTGAAAGTTATACTTTTGACTGCACTCCCATAATCTTCAAATTACCTTAAACCAATTTCACCCCAAAACTACCTTAAACCAATCCTTAACTACCCCAAATCTATTCCTAAATCCGTCTCTATCAGTATTTTTATCTTCACTCCCTAAAACGTCCTCATCCCAAAACTACCCTAAAATTTTCCGAAAATCATTCTTACCTATCATCTACCTATTTTCAAACTCATCCTCAACCCAAACACAACTTAACTCTCATTCTCATATTTTATATCATTCATAAACCGTAGCTTCAAAAAATCCATTCCAATGCAAATCTATGTTGGAAAATCGTAAGTCATTTTACGATTCACCTAAAATTTTCAGCTTTAATCACTTCATACCTAAAAATTACGATACAAACATTTTTTTTTCAAAATTTTAAATTTTCTTTGCTTAAATGTGTTTTAATTTGTAATATTTCATTAAGTACAACCAGCTGAGAGCAAATAAACATTTATATAAATTGTTAAAAATATTAGGCCTTCGGTGATTCACAAACCATTTATAATTAAATATTGAGCATTTTGAAGATAACTTAATACTTATGTGTCGACTCCGGTTTTTCAAATTGCGACGTTGCTATGTGCTGAACATGCGTTTCAACCAGCGTTTGTAGAAATATGTGATATGCCATTAACTCCATTAAACTCGAAATTAAACGATTAAATTCCTCCAGCCTTGTGGCAAGGATGATTTGATATAGTAAAATTGCGTATTATTGTCAGTTTACGAAGGTTTCAAATCGATCGGAGGTGTAGTATCTGAGATCGAGATCGATCTTTTATTTTAGCATCACTAACAAACAACATTTCTGAACCAGAGCAAGCTAATAAAAAGCTTGAAAAAGGGTTAAAGGTTTTAGCGCTTCTCAATTGTAGATTATATAGGATATGGATAATGGTATTCAAATTAAAATAAATAATCATACAAGTCGAATATGATACGATAAAAAATTATTACTTTCAGATGCAGAATATTAGGGTATATGCATCTATGTACTGCACGCTACTGATGTATTACATATGTACATATATAATACATGTATACTTTAATTTTTGTTTTTTATATATTTTTTTAATTATTGAAATTCATTAAACCCAATTTGCCAAAAACATGTAATATCTATTGATGCATATTATATTATTATATATAATATGCATAATATGATTTTCGTACGTGTTTATTTATGATAAACTTTTTCGTGCCAATATTAGACGCGATTTCATTAGAGATTCTCAGAATGCATTTGACTGTTATCTTCGATGATGATTGATCAGATAGTAGACCTCAAATTTGTTCGATATATTCAAGTGTTCGTAAAATAAATATTGACAACAAGATTATCAATGCAATCCGTGTATACGTAAATATGCCGAAATTTTTCGGCATATATTGATTTAATGAGATAAGATTAATATTATTAATGGTCAAATGCTAATTAAATTATATAAAAATCAGTTTTTTTATATGAAAGCTTTTTTTTTGGACTCCAAAGTATGCTGGTTTATAATGAATGTGTAACCTTTTGATTTCTTATTTGAATATTATTATATAATTATACACCTAATCCTCTTTTTGTATGGTTCCGAAATAACACGGTTCAAGGAAGATGAACCAATTACTTGTTTTACATTCATTTTTCACTTTATAAAAATAACGAATGATTATATATGTATTTGTAATTATAGTTATTTAATTAAAAAATTCAATATTTTGTGATGATTTTAAACGGCGAAAATTTTTTACATTGCACATTTTTTATGAAGTACTAGCGTATTCGGACTGGCTGCGCCAGTCCTCACGCTAGGACCTTGGCGCCCCTGGCTACACTCCACACCCACTAATATTGAGTTGTAGAAATTAATATCGATTTAAAATTTGAAAAAAATGATTTATCAAAAAAAACGTATTTTGAAAACATTTATCATTTTATTATCATTTATTGAAACGAAATCTAAAAAAAAATTATAAAAATTTATAAAAAAGTTTGAGAACCGCACGCTTAAATATAGAAATGAAAAAAAAGTCATTATAACTTTATAAAAAGTTTGAGGATTGCACGATTTTATATTATACCTCAACGCTAGTGGGTAAGCCCTTCGGGCGTACCGGCTCGCCTATTTACACACCCAAATCCACTAAACTTCATAAAAAAAAAAAGTTTGAGGATCGCAGGCTTTTTGTTAAAACGAAAAAAAATTATTTATCGGAAAAAAACGTAATTTGAAAATATTTATTATTTTAATATTATTTATTTAATCGAAATCTAAAAAGAAATCGATATTTGACTTCGTATTGCGAAAATATTGAAATAAAAAAAAAATCATTAAAACTTTACAAAAAAGTTTGAGAACCGCACGCTTAAATATAGTAATATTGAAAAAAAAAATCATTAAAACTTTATAAAAAAAGTTTGAAAAAAATTGAAAAAAAATAAATAAAAAAAATCAACTACACAGTTTGACATTCGTATGATTCGGTAAATCGATAAATCGACGCGATAAATTAATGTGAAAAAATTATTGGTTAGGATTCTATGACTTATTTATATGTCGATAGATACGTTTTTCGCTCAACATATTTTTCCATACTAATTTATATTTGAACAAAATTAAATGGCGTCGGGCCTTATTTGGCAGATTTGGCCGAAAGACCGTTTTTGGCGTACAAAACGAATTTTTCGCGTATTTCATTTCATTGGATCTCAAATATTTCGATGAATATCGCATTCCCGTCCGAAATACGAAATAGATCGTCTTTTAGGGATCCATAGCAAGTTATTCCGCCATTGAAATAACCCCCAATAGTGAAAAAATATCGGAAAAAAAATTCAAAGGGGCGCCTACTAATTTCCGAAAATTTTTCAATTAATTAATTTTTTGCGTAATTTAATTCGGCCTTTTCGAGATTCTAAAGTACGCCAGTCACTAAAGGATTATTTTTAAGGTATTTGAGAAGGTTTCAACGTTCTAGGTTGTTTCGTCACAGTTTGTATAAAGGACAAACTTTAATTAAAAAAAAAAAAAAAAGCGTCTCAGACAGACAGACAGGGGACTTTCAGTTTTATAATAGTACTAGCGTATTCGGACTGGCTGCGCCAGTCCTCACGCTAGGACCTTGGCCCCTGGCTACACTCCACCCACTAATATTGAGTTGTAGAAATTAATATCGATTTAAAATTTGAAAAAAAATGATTTATCGAAAAAAAAAACGTATTTTGAAAACATTTATTATTTTATTATCATTTATTGAAACGAAATCTAAAAAAAAAATTATAAAAATTTATAAAAAAGTTTGAGAACCGCACGCTTAAATATAGAAATGAAAAAAAATCATTATAACTTTATAAAAAGATTGAGGATTGCACGATTTTATATTATACCTCAACGCTAGTGGATAAGCCCTTCGGGCGTACCGGCTCGCCCTGGCTACACACCCAAATCCACTAATATTGTAGAAATAAATATCTTGTATTTAAAATTAAAAAAAATGATTTATCGAAAAAAATGGTATTTTGAAAACATTTATTATTTTATTATCATTTATTGAATCAAAATCTAAGAAGAAATCGATATTTGACTTCGTATTGCGAAAATATAGAAATAAAAAAAAAACATTAAAACTTTATAAAAAAAGTTTGAGAACCGCACGCTTAAATATAGAAATAAAAAAAAATCAATTAAACTTCATAAAAAAAGTTTGAGGATCGCAGGCTTTTTGTTAAAACGAAAAAAAATATTTATCGAAAAAAAACGTATCTTGAAAATATTTATTATTTTAATATCATTTATTGAATCGAAATCTAAGAAGAAATCGATATTTGACTTCGTATTGCGAAAATATAGAAAAAAAAAAACATTAAAACTTTATAAAAAAAGTTTGAGAACCGCACGCTTAAATATAGAAATAAAAAAAAATCAATTAAACTTCATAAAAAAAGTTTGAGGATCGCAGGCTTTTTGTTAAAACGAAAAAAAATATTTATCGAAAAAAAACGTATCTTGAAAATATTTATTATTTTAATATCATTTATTTAATCGAAATCTAAAAAGAAATCGATATTTGACTTCGTATTGCGAAAATATTGAAATAAAAAAAAATCATTAAAACTTAATAAAAAAGTTTGAGAACCGCACGCTTAAATATAGAAATAGAAAAAAAATCATTAAAACTTTATAAAAAAAAGTTTGAAAAAAATTGAAAAAAAATAAATAAAAAAAATCAACTACACAGTTTGACATTCGTATGATTCGGTAAATCGATAAATTTATGTAAAAAAACTATTGATAAGGATTCGATGACTTATTAATATGTACAATAGATACGGTTTTGGCATATTGATACACCTGAATGTCTTCCTTGAGACAGGCTTCGAAATGACAGCGACTCAATGGAAAAATCAAGATGGCGTCGTCCAAAAAATCGTAAATTTCGAGTTTTTACGCATTCAATTTCATATATTTCAATAAATACCGCACTCCCGTCCGAAATTTGAAATAGATCATCACACAGGGATCCATAGCAAGATAAACCGCCCCTAAAATGACCCCCCACTGTGAAAAAAACCCTGAAAAAATCCAAAGGGGCGCCTAAAAATTTTCAATTAATTAATTTTTTGCGTAATTTTATTCGGCCTTTTTCGAGATTTTAAAGTACGCGCGTCGCTATAGGAATATTTTTTAAGGTATTTGAGAAAGTTTCAACGTTCTAGGTCGTTTCGTCACAGTTTGTATTAAGGACAAACTTTAATTAAAAAAAAAGCGTCTCAGACAGGGGGACTTTCAGTTTTATAATAGTACTAGCGTATTCGGACTGGCTGCGCCAGTCCTCACGCTAGGACCTTGGCGCCCCTGGCTACACTCCACACCCACTAATATTGAGTTGTAGAAATTAATATCGATTTAAAATTTGAAAAAAATGATTTATCGAAAAAAACGTATTTTGAAAACATTTATCATTTTATTATCATTTATTGAAACGAAATCTAAAATAAAAAATATCGATATTTGACTTCGTATTGCGAAAATATAGAAAA
This sequence comes from Hydropsyche tenuis, assembly GCA_009617725.1. NCBI lineage: Eukaryota > Metazoa > Arthropoda > Insecta > Trichoptera > Hydropsychidae > Hydropsyche > Hydropsyche tenuis. Next base: position 235,438 of record VTON01000135.1, read on the forward strand.
AAAAATTATAAAAATTTATAAAAAAGTTTGAGAACCGCACGCTTAAATATAGAAATGAAAAAAATCATTATAACTTTATAAAAAGTTTGAGGATTGCACGATTTTATATTATACCTCAACGCTAGTGGATAAGCCCTTCGGGCGTACCGGCTCGCCCTGGCTACACACCCAAATCCACTAATATTGTAGAAATAAATATCTATTTAAAATTAAAAAAAATGATTTATCGAAAAAAAACGGTATTTTGAAAACATTTATTATTTTATTATCATTTATTGAATCGAAATCTAAGAAGAAATCGATATTTGACTTCGTATTGCGAAAATATAGAAATAAAAAAAACTTTATAAAAAAAGTTTGAGAACCGCACGCTTAAATATAGAAATAAAAAAAAATCATTTAAACTTCATAAAAAAAGTTTGAGGATCGCAGGCTTTTTGTTAAAACGAAAAAAAATTATTTATCGAAAAAAAACGTATCTTGAAAATATTTATTATTTTAATATCATTTATTTAATCGAAATCGACATTTGACTTCGTATTGCGAAAATATAGAAATAAAAAAAAACATTATTAAAACTTTATAAAAAAGTTTGAGAACCGCACGCTTAAATATAATAATAGAAAAAAAATCATTAAAACTTATTAAAAAAAAAGTTTGAAAAAAATTGAAAAAAAATAAATAAAAAAATCAACTACACAGTTTGACATTCGTATGATTCGGTAAATCGATAAATTAATGCGATAAAAAAAAAATTATTGATAAAGATTCTATGACTTATTTATATGTACAATAGATACCATTTTGGCATATTTTTCCACCTGAATGTTTCAATGAACCAAATTAAATATCGTTCGGGAATTCAAGATGGCGTCCTCAAAAAAATCGTAAATTTCGCGTATTTTACGCATTCAATTTCATATATTTCAATAAATACCGCACTCCCGTCCGAAATTTGAAATAGATCGTCACACAGGGATCCATAGCAAGATAAACCGCCATAGATAAACCCCCATAGTGAAAAAACCTCGAAAAAAAAAGAAAAGGGGCGCCTAATTTCCGAAAAAAATTTTCAATTAATTAATTTTTTTGCGTAATTTTATTCGGCATTTTTCGAGATTTTAAAGTACGCCAGTCGCTATAGGAATATTTTTTTTAAGGTATTTGAGAAACTTTCAACGTTCTAGGTCGTTTCGTCACAGTTTGTATTAAGGACAAACTTTAAAAAAAAAAAAAAGCGTCTCAGACAGACAGACAGGGGACTTTCAGTTTTATAATAGTACTAGCGTATTCGGACTGGCTGCGCCAGTCCTCACGCTAGGACCTTGGCGCCCCTGGCTACACTCCACACCCACTAATATTGAGTTGAAGAAATTAATATCGATTTAAAATTTGAAAAAAACGATTTATCGAAAAAAACGTATTTTGAAAACATTTATCATTTTATTATCATTTATTGAAACGAAATCTAAAAAAAAATTATAAAAATTTATAAAAAAGTTTGAGAACCGCACGCTTAAATATAGAAATGAAAAAAATCATTATAACTTTATAAAAAAGTTTGAGGATTGCACGATTTTATATTATACCTCAACGCTAGTGGGTAAGCCCTTCGGGCGTACCGGCTCGCCCTGGCTACACACCCAAATCCACTAAACTTCATAAAAAAAAAGTTTGAGGATCGCAGGCTTTTGTTAAAACGAAAAAAAAAATTATTTATCGAAAAAAAAAACGTAATTTGAAAATATTTATTATTTTAATATTATTTATTTAATCGAAATCTAAAAATAAATCGATATTTGACTTCGTATTGCGAAAATATTGAAATAAAAAAAAAAAACATTAAAACTTTATAAAAAAGTTTGAGAACCGCACGCTTAAATATAGTAATATTGAAAAAAAAAATAATTAAAACTTTATAAAAAAAGTTTGAAAAAAATTGAAAAAAAATAAATAAAAAAAATCAACTACACAGTTTGACATTCGTATGATTCGGTAAATCGATAAATCGACGCGATAAATTAATGTGAAAAAATTATTGGTTAGGATTCTATGACTTATTTATATGTCGATAGATACGTTTTTCGCTCAACATATTTTTCCATACTAATTTATATTTGAACAAAATTAAATGGCGTCGGGCCTTATTTGGCAGATTTGGCCGAAAGACCGTTTTTGGCGTACAAAACGAATTTTTCGCGTATTTCATTTCATTGGATCTCAAATATTTCGATGAATATCGCATTCCCGTCCGAAATACGAAATAGATCGTCGCTTAGGGATCCATAGCAAGATATTCCGCCATTGAAATAACCCCCCAATAGTGAAAAATATCGGAAAAAATCAAAAAGGGCGCCTACTAATTTCCGAAAAATTTTCAATTAATTCATTTTTTGCGTAATTTAATTCGGCCTTTTTCGAGATTCTAAAGTACGCCAGTCACTAAAGGATTATTTTTTAAGGTATTTGAGAAGGTTTAAACGTTCTAGGTTGTTTCGTCACAGTTTGTATAAAGGACAAACTTTAATTAAAAAAAAAGCGTCTCAGACAGACAGACAGGGGGACTTTCAGTTTTATAATAGTATAGATAGATAGATAGATTTGAGAAAGTTTCAACGTTCTAGGTCGTTTCGTCACAGTTTGTATTAAGGACAAACTTTAATTTAAAAAAAAGCGTCTCAGACAGACAGACAGGGGGACTTTCAGTTTTATAATAGTATAGATAGATAGATAGATATTTGGATGGAAGTTCTATTCAAATATATTGATGAAATCTATTTCCAATTTTTGTATGGTCACCATACATTTTTTTACACGGAAGTCTCTTGAACCTATCCCTTGTGTAAAAAGAGTATTGGCTATTAAATAAATCAATAAAATTTGATGCATTGTCATTTACGTTAACTAAGGATCCCTACCCTAAAATCTACATTTTTAATTTCCTATAAAAGTATATATTATATAAAACGAATTAGTCAAATTCAACATATAATATTTATTATTCATTCACATTTACGCTCACTATAGAGCCGCGCCCCCAAACCGGCAATTTCCACACGATTTACGCCACAAGAAGACTCCAGATAATACTGAAAAATTTAAAATACGCCAATCCAGAAACAAGGGCGACCTTTCCCCCATACGTCCACCCTAAGCCCGTATAAATATCAAGAGGGCGATTCTTGAGGTCGTCCGAGCACATAACATAAGCCCCCAACAAATGTATCCCTTTCACTCAGGTCGTGTAGAGTCGACCCTTAATAATAAATTACGACGTCTGAGAGTGTCCCTTCCAGGTATGGGCCCGAAAAGTTCGCTTTTGGCCGCTGATTACGTCTACGTGGAATATTTACTCGGTTTAGAGGTAGGGGGCTCGAGGTCAAGTTCGGCAGATTCAATTTGGTCGCTTCCTATTGTTTTAAGCGTATTTTTGGACAGGTCGAGTGGAAAAGGTTTCATTATGTCTGTGAGGTTTCGTTGACGTGATCAAATCAAAATATATCGTTGACTGGTTAATTAGGTTAGTAACGGTATTTGAATCTTGAAATTTTATTTCCCATGTGCAAAAATGACGTTATCGAGCAAATCCTTGGAGTATTCGTTGGAAAAGTGTATGAACGATTTTATTCAATATGTACCTTAGATTTTTCTTTGTAAGAAGATAATATTTTTCATCTTCTTCGTTCTGTTAATTTACGTTAATTTATTTAGATTCGCTAATGCGATAGCGGAATCAGTTTAAGGACTTATTGATACGTGTTTAAAAATTAAAATTACTTATACGTTTATAATATTTTTTTTTAAATCCATATCGCTGATTTACAAGTCACTACAATTTTAAAATTGTCTATTCCATTCATAGTAACTTTGTATTTAAAAGTAGCTAGATAAAGGTTGCGTCACTGTGATTTAAATAAACGATATTGATATAGGTCATGTGATTTGAATATAGATTAAAATATTATTTAATACATTTTTAGCATATATGACGTCATAGGAAATTCATAAGTAACTAAAAAATATTGACAAAATTGACAAAATCGTTTATATAATATGCAGTTACGTAAATCCTATATAAAAAATAAATTAAATTAATTCATACGTAAAATGATAAAGAGAGTCAATCACAAAAAAATACTTTAAACTATTATCGACTTTATTCTAATAATATGTAATTAAATTCCATATAATAACCACCTCGCATATCACTTCATTTTAATAATCAATCATCGACTTTCTTAAGAGTTTGAATAATAATGGCCACATTATTTGCTAAATTATCTAAGATCAATATTATATACATCCATATATGAACCCCACCACTTATCGCTTAACTTCAATAACCAGTAAAAACCATCAGCTATAAAACCAGTCAATTTCACAAAGTTTGAATCCATACCGTTTAAAATTGCAGTTATATTGTTACTGATCCGTAATCCATATATAGACCACTTCACTTGTCGCTTAACTTTACCAATCAGCGGAAATAATCTAAACAGTCGATTAAAAAACCAAAAAAACTATAATACATAAAATCCATAAAAAAAAAGTCGACACATTTAACGAAATCCTCTTCAGTACAGTGAAGCATATGTTTATGTCGCGTTCGGATAACGCAGCTTTTCATCCCCAGCAGCCGAACAATGGCACGAGAGCGAGATCCGGATTAATCTCGACGACAATGGACTAATTTCACTGAGCCACTCACCACTCTCGACAAACACACACACACACACCCTAACCACGCCTCACCATATGGGCGAGTCTCCATAGTGAGCATATGCATATTAAACACGTTTCAACGCATCGCCGTGACAATATTAACGCATTTTTCTTATGAAAACCTCACATTGTCTCTCACGCTCACTATGGAGCCTTGCCCTGACAGCATCCCCACGACAAATGTACTGTGTGGATCATGCTCCAGGGGAGGAAGTACAATAAATAGTGCCACGCAGCCTACGACGAATAACAATGGCTGTTCGCGTTTTGCATCCCCCGCTGAAAGTGGGGGGAAGAGAGATGGGTATATTGTACGTGGATTGATCAAAAAGTTCACGGAGTTTTCAATCTAGAGACGGATAGTGCTTGGTGCATTGTATTCGGTGCGCTCAATTTGAGGAAGGAAATGAAAATGTGGGGTGAATTGTGGGGAGTTGAAAAGAATACGGAATTAGATTTTTGATACACATAGGGGTAAATTAAATTAGATAAGGTTGTTTTTATACTTTTTTTGAAAGGATAGTATGCTTGATATTTTGATGGTTTTTTATGTCACTCGAATAAGAATTTTATATATAACAGTCCATGAATTTTTTCGCAGCCAAAAAAAAAAATTTTTTAACAGGCGTATTTTGAACACGTTAACAAAAAATAAAAATTATTATTAATCACAAAATTACTAAATAAAAAAACTACCCATGACCAGTTTTTTTCTTAAAATGTAAAAGAATTAATTATTTCAAGTGATGACGATGAAAGTAATTTCGAAACAGCGAAAAAAAAAAAAAAAAACGTTATTTAGAAGACAGAAGCAAAAATGAGGATGAATGAATATCGTTTTTGTTTTAAGCAGTACTTACAATTAGTGTATTGTATGTATTTTATCTATTATACATACATTTAATTACTAAATAAATTCTTATATGAATACTTTCATTATTATTTATGTTTTTTTTAAGCCGATTAAAAAAAAATTAATTATGTGTATTTTATAATTAAGCCTGTTCACATGAACTTTTTTGAACTAATCTGATTATTCATTATGGATTTAATGTCTCTATTTGTCCAAAACATTGGAACCTATATCAAGTTTTTGAATGGGTTCATAGTCTTTTTTACGCGGTTTATCATAGAACATGTCTACCACGTAAATCGGGAGATGGGTGTAATATCAATTTCCAAAACTATTTTTAAAATATGATAAAAATAATAATAATAATAATAATATAAAATATTCTATAACTTTTCAATGACACTCGCTATACGTATAAAGTGTAAGCACACTTGTACGTGAAAGGACTAATAAGCCGCATAGGAAAACGCATAGTTTTTCCCGCGGACAGATTTTCCGACTCCAGAGTCTTTTGTTCGACGTTCCATCTAGGAATTGCGTAGATTTTCCTTTTGTTAGAAAGCGCGAAACGTTTTATTTTATTTTCTTTCAAAAGATTTCTAAGAAAATCTTAATGAAAATTCACTATTATTATTTTCGAACAAATATGTAATTATTTCAAAAGTTTTCGTATAAAATATTCCTTTACAAGCACGAATATTATAGTTGTTTGGCATTTTTCCTCGAAAAGGTTAAATAAATGATTAATGAACTGTCCCAACGACCTGTTTGTTTGTCCGCGTCTGTTGTACATATTAAAATTTTCAAACAAGCGAGTTAATTAAAATTTATTTCTGCAAATTGAAAAATTGACCTCAAACAGTGTTCATCGCGATTGAACTGAGAAGTCTCTGCACGAGCGAAACCTCAAAAGTTGGAAAATTATAAATTAACGCGTTCGCAAAGTTGTTCTGAAGTCAAATTGAATCGGAAAATCGGAAACGGGCGCTTTTCACGTTAATTGCCTTTGTTTTCCCGCTTTTCGGCACTCGCTACGTCTTTCCGTCTGTCTAACCTGTCAAAATTTTCACCATTCTGAGAGTTTTCTATCTAAAATCTCAATATTCAATTCGGCATACTTCTTCAACTTACCATAAACCATTTGAGAAATATTTCACATATTTTTCGGAATCGTGTTTTACGAATTCCACTATAAAATACGGAAAATTTCTGATTTTAACAAATTCATGATAAATTTTATTATTGGAAATAGAAAAATAATAAAAATAAAAAGTACAAACGCTATTATTTTAAAAATAATTTTTACTAAATCTAACACACGCTGATCAATTAGATGATATACCATTTTTTCATTTAGTAAGAAAAATTATTCACATAGACAGACGGACGGACAGATAGACAGATAGACAAATGAAATCGAGTCACACTAATATCTGTTTCTAAGGCGAAAAAGAACTTTTTTGAAATGTATAAAATAAAGGCAAATAAATCATGTCTGAAACGTGACTTGCGCTGAAAAAAATAAAGCCACATTTCGCACCGATGTCGTATTTTTTTTAATATTGTATCTCATTTTTTTTCGATGTATGAAAAAACATTTTCTTTTAAACCTTATTTGTACATACGATAAAAATATTGTAATACACAAAAACGTTCGTACTGCAGAATCGTTCGATCGATAATTGAAAAGTAAAAGAAAAATATTGAATATTTTATTTTGCGCGGAAGAGAATTTTCCTATACACCGCCATTATACGGAATCAAATATATTCAAGTTTTGCATGCGAAAAAAATCGCGTATTACATATGTAAATCGTGAAAAATACAAAAAAAAGAATGGCTCGACGGGGAGTTCGTTTACCGCAAATAATAAAAAATACATAAAAGTCAGGTGCCTGTTGGCGAAAAACGAAAGCAATCGAAAATACATGAAATATGACAGAAGTCGAGACGATAAAATCTGTCTGAGGAGAATTGATCCCAGAACGAGAATATTTTTTTCCACGGCGCATATCTGTGAAAAATCTTCGGGGCGCTTTTCAGAAGATTTTTCATAGATTTCGGCCGGGTTTCACGTAACAGATTATTCAAATGAGAAAGTTCCAGAAAAGCGAAATCGTATATTATTTGCGTGATATAAGCGAGGGTTTCAGGTCGCGATCGATGACCGTGGTCCTCTGTAATCTTTCAGATGTAATATCGTGTGATCTATGTCATAGGTATTTTGATAAAGTGATCGTATATAATGTAGATGTGGAAAATTTGCAGTGAAGGTATAATATTATCGAATATTCACCCTTTTCGATCTATTATTATTTTTTCAAATAAGAAAGGTGAGTCTGAAAGTAAAATATGAACGAAAATTAACACGAATCGAGAAAATCGTAAATGAACGTAATATTAATAATCACAGTCGAGAGATATTAATTTATGATGCTGAAAGTATTTCGACACTATGTTGGAAAAAATATGTTATAGGGGAAAATTGAGTAATTCGATGATACTAAACGCTCGTTATTTTTTTTGTATTTTAATATAAAATAATTTAAAAAAAATCTTACTATCATAAAGCATCTACATTTTTTTCTATCGAATTATTGTATAGAATCTATACAATAGTTCCTAGTTAGTTTCTACATTAGTTTTAGAAAAAAATGTTAATGTTTTATGATATCATATGACATCTATACTATAGTTGTATACTTTTACGAATTTTGTGTAATATTTCTTAAAATGATCAAATTTAAATGTCTAATTTCATGATAGAATTATTAATAACGTACATATACATACTGTGCATTTATTAATTACAGTCAATTCGAATTCTTAAGGCTATCATATTCATTCCTGTTGATATTTAAATAAGAAAATTTTATATAAATCTTCATTCTGTCTATTGATAACAAGAATATTTTTTTCATGTATAATATATCAAAAATATTGTTTGATTTATGCGGATTATTAAAAACCACAAACCATCCCAAAACATGACTATACTAGCATCAAACGTGGACAGTTATCACTAAATTATGCCCGCATGAATTTATGTAACTACTAAGAAGCTTCTAGTAGTCATAATTCTCGAAAATACCTTATTATTAAAAAAAAACTTTAATCATACCATCACAGAATTATCCCTATCATCGATTTATCTGAGTTTCCCCTATGTTATATCTAAATAAAAACATCATCTATTACAACAGCATCTCATAAGTTTTTTTCCAAATATTGATTAATGATTAAGCTAAATCATCTTGCTTACTTATTTAATTTGATCTTTTATGGTTCAAATCATACCAATCTGAAAAAAAATGTCCATTAACTCACAATCAATCCGATAAATTTAATGAACCACTTCAAAATTCACAACGCACACGTCACTTACAGTAATTGAACACCATTACGTAACGACTAGACGTGCGCACAGGCGGCGGCCATCTTGAACATGGCCGACATCTGTGGGCCAGGTATTGGCAAATTCCGACCGGCGGGCTAATATTTTTTTCAAAAAATTTAGAATCAATTTAGAATTCAATCAATCAAATTCTCATCCTAAAAAAAATCGCAGATATTCGAGTATTTTCTGAACATATTGTTAAACTACAGTTACAAAAGCGTTTTTTAGGTCTTGATAAAAATGCAAAAAAAAATTTCCTATTTCAAAATTAATTTTACTGTACAATTGATTTTAAGCTTCTATCAGACCTTCAGTTGAAAGTGATTGTTCTCCAAAATTACGTATTTTGTAAAATTTTAAGTTTTTATCAATAGTATAGATTCAATTAAAAAAAATTGCCTGCGGCGCTATTACTTCATAATTATTTTCTTGATATTACCTGCATATAAACATATTTATTGCAAAACTAACACTTGATTTTCAAATAACTAAAGGTGTCCCAAAATTAACGCAAGAAGTAATTTTAATAGAAAGCACTAATTTAAATATTAATTTAAAATCGTTATTGTTTTATGGATTCATACAGTATATAGTATAGAGTTACGTGTGAAATAACATATCAAGTAAATTGCTTTACTGGCACATACACACTTTTTTGTTGAAATTTTCCATTCATTTTTTCCATAAATATTGCTGAATTTTGTTGATATAGTGCTAAATTTCCTCCTTCAAGGTATGGGTGGTTATGGGCTTGTTGGCATAAACCTTAAACTTCAAAAACCACCAAAGGCATTAAATCGCATGATCCGGCCAATTTTGATCACCAAAACGGGAAATTACACGACCAGGAAATGAATCATGTAGTGATTGAATTGCTTCTTAGGGAGTTTCGTTTCTTTTCTTTAGGGAGTTTCTTAAATTTCTTAGGGATTTTTCGAAGTCTAAGATATAAATCTTAGACTTCAAAAAATAGCTTCATGAGCTTGTTGGCATAAGCCAACAAGCTCATAACCCCCCCACACCTTGAATGAGGAAATTGAGCGTTATATCAATGAAATTCAGTTACATTTACGCGAGAAAGTCGTGGAAAATTTCAACGAAAAAATGCATATATGCCAGTAAAGCCATTTACCCGATATACTATTCCATACATAATCCTATACTGTATATTATATGAATCAATAAAAAAGTTATGATTTTTAAATAAAAATTTGTGTTTTCTATCAAAATTACTTCTAGCGTTAATTTTGGGACACCCTATATTTTGAGATCGACTAGATTTAACTTTTTAAAATTTTAAACCTGTTTTTTTTGTTGCTCTTTGAGTAGAATTACCCAAATAAAATCATCAAGTTCGTTATTCGGCCCGCCGAGTCTTAATTTTTTACAATCTGGCCCTTTCCAAAAAAAGTTTGCCAACCCCTGACAGATTCTATGCCATAAGCGAATATTAATATTCGCCCATGTTGCGGGCCTGTCTTCTTGGGACCGCAACTTTGAGATGGCGCACTTTTGAGAACCACCCATCTCGCTAATCGTATGCAGAAGGGTTAAATCGATGGTTTCATAACATGTTAAGGTAAACTTGCATATTATGTATATTAGAGTAGACATAAATCGAGGGTTGTCCAAAATGGTTGTGCACTAATTAAAATTGAATCGGTTGGCGTTTTAAAGATTTTTTTATGATGTACGCTTGTAAAATTTAAATGCAATTAAAATTTTGTATTGCTCTGGGTGGTCCGAAGGTCTAGGGAAAACCTTAAAAAGGTAATAGGTCATGTTATTTGAAACATTTTAAACCAAACATATTATATCGCTAAAAACTGTTAGAAATACATTATTAGCTTTCAAAAAATTACTGAAGTAAAGTAAAACTAGAGTTTTTTGTATAATATATTTATCGTTTAAAAAATAAACTAAATCCAAAGTTTTCAAATATTTTTAAAAATATTTCTTTTTAAAGCCTTTTAGTGCCTGTTTGGTTTAAAATGTTCTAAATAATATGGCCTATCACATTTTTAAGGCTTTTCCTAGACCTTTAGATCACCTGTATTATACATGATGATTGAAAAACTAGAACTTTTGAAATGCTCATTAAAAATATATAGAACCCAAAAAATAAACTTATATGTACATTAAAAAATCTCAACAGCAGATTGAAAAAACATACTTGTTGAAGAGAATACTATTTACAAGATGTAATTTTCAGAATTTGTCAATATCGATTTTTTTTCTCTTAAACCGCAAGATGTAATGATCCGATTTTAATCAATAGGTTTTTTTTGAGTTCTCTATATTTTTACTGAATATTTTAAAAGTTCACGTTTTTCTGTGTCACCCTATATACTAACGTGTTGTGTGAAAACTCTTGCGGCCATGTTGGAACAATGGCGCATATCAAAATATCCTATATAAAAATACATAAAAACGAATACTTTATGTGAAATTCATTGACTTAACGTTTCAGAGACTCGCTGAAAATTCTTTCGCGTACACTTGAGCCAAAAACAAAGCTTGTTTGGTCTAAAAAGCAATAAAAGTGTTTTTATAGCACGTCTGTTGCTACCAACTATTTTTCAGCCTTCGCATATTTATAAAGCTCAAAAGCATATAAAATGCTTTGTCATTGACTTTGTTTTAAAGTATTTCCTTATATTTAAAAAAACTGTAAATATGCATAGCAAAAAAAAAAAAAATAGACATATCGTTTTTTCTAAAAATAATTAACGAAATTTCGATAGTATTGTGAAATAATATTCGAGCTTTTGATAATGTAGGGATGTATAATTTAATGCTGGCTGTTGAGCACGACATCAAACACAAGTCGGCGAACAATGCGATTAGGTTAATGCTCACGCAAGTCGCTCTTTTGTGCCAAAAGTTGCGTCGTAGATACGCGCAACACGGTTCGAGAAGCACTGCCTACAGATAAAAGGGGCGTAATCTCGTCAAAGGAAACGTACGAGGAACGCGCGTAAAAATTTATACGAACGTCAAAAGTGAATTTGGTCCAACCCTAATTTTGATAATCTCGTACTACGCTTTTCGAGCAGGCGAATGAATTTTATTGTCTTGTTGAAAGATTACCGAATTTAATGAACCTTCATCAGTTTTATCTTGAATTTTTAAGTTAGAAAACATAATATTTTGATATACATAATAACAGTATGAAAGTCGATTATAAATTCACACAATTTTTATATTATATGAATAAAAAACTCAAAATTACGATCTCAAATATTACCTATAACCTATCCATTTTATAGACATAACTTTATTCAAAATATATGTATTCAATTAAAGACCATTTTCATTTATCTGATTGTGATAATGCTCATAACAAACCAGTGTTGCGGTTAATCTAACTAACCAGTTACCATTCGATAGTACAAAAACCGACCGTTAATATTTCAAGTTCCACAATTAAAATAAACATACCGCTCTTACAAATTCATGATAAATAATCTAAGAAAACTTTTTCAAATGGGAAAAATATATAAAGTCAATAAACATTGATTAAACGATGCTCGCTATTTATAATGCTTTGATCACACGTTCGGCAGTGGACATATAAAGAGACCGGCGCACGCTCGATCGTAAAAAAAACCTGATGCAATAAACACGCCTATAAAATTCAATCCAGTTTACATTGAACGTGTTAGCGCGGACCACCGTTTAATTATCACTGCCGCAGTTCGACAACCCTCCAATTTCCAATACTGCCAACACCGCATTAAAAAGAACCGTTTCGAAAAATTCCAAACCGAAAATTCGACCTCTATTCGAAATCGGATTGCGATTTCAGCGATTTTTTTAAAGGTCACGATTGTTTTTTTTTTAATTTAAAAAAAGTGAGGTTCTCAAATGCTTTTTTGTATAAATAAAATGTGCTGATCAGGACTGTACATTCACTTCAAAATTTACCGACTTTGACTTCGACTCCAAATTGAGCGATTTTAGTAAGGTTACATTTTCTTTCTATCGTACAAAATATAGTAAGTAATAAGAATTACATAATAATTATTTTAAAAATAAATATAAGCAACGTGAAATCTTATAAATTAAAAATTTGAAAAAACATCAACTCCACACTTTTTACATTTTATTATAATGACAAATCTACCATGAACTACCATTTTTTTTTTCAAAAAATATTTTATAATATTTACGTAAAAAAAACGGCCATGACGTATGGTAGGACTATGAATAACAAATGAATGAACGAAACATAATGAACCTTTTCTTTTGACAGTTAGTATAAAACGGAGGAAACAATCGATTTTGGTCATTATACATATTAAAGAAAATAAAAAAGGAGTTGGAGTCGGTTGATTTTTCAACTCCAACTTTAAAATGTTACGATTTCTTGACTTCTTGACTCTAGTAAAGTTGGTACAGCCCTAATTTCGATATTTTTTCTGAATATATAAAAAAAACTCTAGTGATAACATAAATGTAACAAGAAAAAAAATTAAATTGAAAGCATTTCCATTTTCTCTCTTCAGAAAATAAAAACAACCTTACGCAGCGCAAAAATCAACTTTCACAAACTCACCACCAAAAGAAAAAAGTCATCCCTACGAGTGAAAAAAATTATATAGTGTTCGCATGTGTCGTCAACCTTTTTTCCGTGCGGCCTCGAATCAATTTCTCTCTCGCATCCGCGCGCTGAAAAATGTGACGTGACCGGAAAATTAATTCGCACTTTTGCCGACATCCACCTCAACCTCGCTCGGCGTAGGTGTTTCCCGGGAAATTCCCGGGAATTGATCGCAGCAAATTTACAACGATAAAGTGCTGAAATATATACCGCAGTCGGAGCCTTTTACCAGGTACGTCTGCGTTTTATAGGCGCGAATTTGTCTCGGCCGTTCGATTGGAAAAGGGGACGATATCCGGTTTTTCCGGAAAAAATTCCAAGAGGCTTTTAAAATAATCAGTTCCGAATAGATATGTCTTTTTTTCCGGATGGGAAGTTAGGGAAAGTCGCGTTTTAAAAAAATTACTTTAGACTTGTTTGGGTCGAGTGAAATTTATGAATATCGATGTATTCCAATGTAGTTTTGATTTTCATTTATTTTTAAAGTTAATAGAAAAAAATACTTAAGTTACCTATAATGGAAAATATTCAATTTTAAATGGAAAACATTTAATCTGAAATGAAAAACCTGTATCATTGTCATAACAAGCACTTTTCCAATTTTTTAAAAGTAAAATATTTATATCTAAAAATAATTTTTCAGTATTTAAAAACAATAACTTTTTTCGGTGAGACTTTTTCATTATTGTTCTGAGTCCTGTTAATTACAAGGCTCTTAAATGAGATTAAGTTTGTTCTAATATTATATATATAAATCAAATTTGCTAATTATTCTTGTGTAACATGATATTCATATTCTAGTCAGAATTGCGTCTGCCTAACTACAATATAATATTAATTAATTTGAATTCGAATCTCATTATTAAGTTTTCATTAAATTAATTAATTAAGATTTTACAATACTAAAATATTTTATTTAATAAATTTTATGGGTTCAAAAATTTTATTGGAATAAAGATAGTTTTAAAATACACATAAATTTAATACATCACACCGATCCTCTTTTAAAAAAATGTATAGTGACCATACAAAAATTTTTGTTAGGTTCCATCACTATATTCGGATAGAACCTACATCCAAATGTATTTTATAAAAAATGTGCAATGTGAAAAATTTTCGCCGTGTATAATCATCAAAAAACATCGAAAATTTTTATTTAATAACTATAATTACATACATATGTATATGTAATTATATCAGTATACTGACCTGCATCGAATCTTACCATTGTGGTATAGTAATACATATTTTTATTATTTTTATACCGTGTTTAAGCGAAAAATCCGTGTAAAAAAGTAAATGGTTCATCTTCCTTGAACCGTGTAAAACGAGGAATAAGTATTATTATTGTATTATTTTTTTATATTTAACGAATAAAAAAAGACAAAGTTTCCCATCTATTCTATTACATCTATCCCTCGATTTACACGGTAGATAGGTTCCTGAGAAAAACGTGTAAATCAAAATTGTATATTTTTTATGTAAAATTGTGTAAATCGGAAAGTACACAAAAACGCATAATTTGGTTGTTTTTTCAAGCTTTCTATTAACTTAGGTTAGGTTAGGTTAATTTTAGTCCGAAATCCTAATTTTCGAAGTCCTAATTTTAATAAGCAATTTATACAAATGTGTAATATCATGGTCGACATATAGTTTTGAGGTTACACTTGAAACGTCAAACTACGACGTAATGACAAACGTGCGGGTACGCACCTCGTTGTTTACCTAACAGTGGCTCTTCTATTTTAGTTAGTGATAGAATTCAATGTTAAAATTATTAATGTTATTATTATTGACTATTTTCAACATTTATTTTTATTTTTTTATTTTTTCAAAAACGTGTAAAAAGAGTACCGTGTAAATCGAGGGATAGGTACTCTAATACCAATTTTTTTGAAAAAATTCTAAAATATGCCAATCATTTCAAGATCGATATCGATCACGAATACATAAGCGCGTGGACGTTTGTTCAGCAGACACGGTATATCCGATAATCTTGTTTGTTTCTCCGACATATTAATTAATCCCATAAGGGGCCTTGGGGGAGGGGTGAGATTGAGATGGAGAAGTTGCTTTGATCGCGTGCCCCGTCGATTCTTGAGAATTAATTCCGAGAACACAAACAGAAGTATTCCGATATGAGTGTGTTTATTATGTTGCGCGGGGGTTGTTGTGTCAAATTATGGGATTTCGGAGAATTCAATTTTATATGTATTTTTTTAAAGATGTCATTTTTCATGTATTCAATGACGTGCGGTTCATGGATGCGGTAAATGCGGTGCATAACAACATAACAATTAATAACATAATATACCATAACATAAAATAACATAACATAACAATTCTGTTTCTAAAAAGTTGTATTTTTTTATCGTATCGTATTCGATTTAAATTTTAAGACATGCGCTGCATCTACCGCATCTATGGATCGAACGAAACTGATATTATATATTTGGAAATTGAGATAATAAATTTTCATATTTAGTGTGCGAGATTCCATGCAGTTTTTACTTTATAGAAAAATAAAAAAAATTGTGTTTTTCTCTAAGAAAAATATTTTTGGAATTTTTACATGGGTATTGCATGTAAAGATATTCGTCGTCAATTATATTAAAAAATAAACATTTTTCTTTTTGAAAACGAGTTTTGTGAAACGTTAATGTGATATTCATATCTCATTAAAATTGAAAAAACATGGAGTTGTTTAATAAAATATTTATATATTATAAAAGCTTTTGAGCACTTTTAATTTTAAGTGCTTCAGTAAAGTCATCGTTATGTGAGAAGAAAAATTGTGAAAATCTTTTCAATATTTATTACTTTCACTTTAAAAAAATATTTTTATTTTACATTTAAAATTCTTTAAATAGATTATTTAATGACAACTTGATCGAATTTCAATCAAGAAATAAATCAACTTTAAATCACATACAATTATTAAATAATATGTTTATTGATTAAATCTTATTAACGGATGCTATTATCAAGAAACAAAAAATATTTTTCTCAGATATGCTCTATATAAATAAATATTCATAAAAATTTCTTGGATTATTAAAATTAATACCACAATTAAATAAAATATCAAAACATTCAGTTTAATACATTTATTTTAAAAATATTTCAAAATTTTATACAAATTGTAAGAAATTCAAAATACGACCATATATAACATTTACATAACTCATTTTAACCAAAATATGAATCAATACTTCCGATATCGATACGATATCTCGCATTCAAGATTGCGTATTTTGATCGAGCACTCCTCACATATCAAATAAACCATATTACATTACAGTCTGCGATATAACATAATTGGTTATCGAGTTATTCTAAGGGTTAATGCGTGTCGTGCGAGAGAAGCATATTTGTTTTAAAATATGGCGATTTGAATGTTTGTATTGAAAACGTTGTATCGTGTTGATGTTACACACTTGTAACTTACTAGTGATTTGAGAAATGTTCGATATAATTAGACGTACATTGCGTTTTAATGCTTCCATTCAATTCGGTTGTATGGTATTATGGGCTTAGTGAATCATATTATTTCTAATTGTTTGCATTATTATTGAAAAAAAAAAAACAGTGTTTTTAAATATGTCATATGTAAAATCTGAACTAATTCTAAATTCTCAAACATATTCGGCGTTTTATAAAATGAAATATGTTCAAGTAGTAATAGTATAAATATATTTAGTCCAATTCTTTAGAAGAAAAAATACTTGAACGTGGAATTTTTTTATTGGCAGATGTTTTCATTGCAATGAAAAAAAAGTACACAAAACCATTTTAAATTTTTCAATTGGGGTCAAGCAAATATTGTACACTTACAAATTATCAAAAAGAAATTACTACAATGGAATTATAGTATTTTCGTTAAACACTAACAGAATTAAATGCACGTCTAATTAGTTTACTTTCAGTCCGAACTATTTCGGATGGTAGCCAAGTAAAAGCGCCGTCTTCTACAATTCACTCTCGTTCTCGCTCATTTCAACCCCTTTGGCTTCAGCGAAAACACGAAAAAGCAAACAGCAACTCGAAAAAAGAGAAAAAGCACAAAGTTCATATAGAGACCGCAATAAATACGAATCCTCGAGGTGAAACTGCAAGAGCCTCTGATAAGGCTTGGGCACGCGTGCTGAATGCTAATCAGCTACACGAAAATAATTTCGAATGTTGTTCCAACACTCGAATGTTTACCGTACACGAAATAAAATCGGAAAATGTGTATTTTCCACGATAGGTTCGATGGACTGAGTAGTCTCGTTCAAAGTATAATACAATTTTTCAAATCCAAAGATTGATAACATTCAGATTTAACATTTACTATGATAGGTTGTAAAAATCATGTGAATGTATCGACTTTGCAATTTTATAATAGCTAATATTTTTCTGTGGTAAATAATAAATAACAATAAAATAATAAAGAACTCGTTTTTGTTAAATACAGAAAATGCTTAATGGAACGAAAGTCGCGTGATAGATATGCTTGAATTTTACGATAAAAGGTTGTAGACTTGTGCACTATTCTGGTGTATGACCTCAGGTGGTGGCATGACCGAGAATAATGGTCGGTAAATGGACTGTACCACGCGGTCGGTACACAATATACCATTCACATACCGTTTCTAATATGGGACTTTATATTTGCTTGGTGAATTTCGGACATATTGTACGACTGTACAGAGCGACTGAAATATCATTGTTTCCAATCATTTAATTTAATTACTTCTATATTTAAAAAAAAAACGTATAAGTTTTGCATTTTTTGTGAAATTTTGCATCATATGTTAGCGTTTTGTTCCCCTTTATTAGAGTTATTGAAAAATTAAATATTTAACGCAATCTGTCAAATATGATAGTTGTCGTGTCTTACGATACACCTGTGGGAAGTTGGAAAATATTTGAATTGTTGATACCAGTGACGTAACATGATTAAAAAAGGGCGTCAAGGACCACAAATGCAAAGCTTTGTAAATTATAAAAGAGCTTATTTTAAAGTATGAAAGTCAGGGAGTCACCAGTTGATAAAATTATTTTGATACAAATGTCAACTGTAGTTTAAATTTCACAATAAACGCATATTTTCGAATTTTTCGTGGAAAAAATAATTACAAAAACATTTCGTAATATATATGTATATTATAATAACTGATTTCCGTATGTCTGTGATAACGCTGATATCAATACGTTACTATGATAAAACTCAATCTGATAAAAAATAAACCGTTAATTTAATACACCTATCTCTCGATTTACACGGTACTTATTTTACACGTTTTCGCTTTTACACGGTTTAAAAAAAAATTAAAATTAAAATAAATGTTGAAAATAGTCAATAATAATAACATTAATAATTTTAACATTGAATTCTATCACTAACTAAAATAGAAGAGCCACTGTTAGGTAAACAACGAGGTGCGTACCCGCACGTTTGTCATTACGTCGTAGTTTGACGTTTCAAGTGTAACCTCAAAACGATATGTCGACCATGATATTACACATTTTTATAAATTTCTTATTAAAATTAGGACTTCGAAAATTAGGATTTCGGACTAAAATTAACCTAACCTAACCTAAGTTAATAGAAAGCTTGAAAAAACAACCAAATTATACGTTTTTTGTGTACTTTCCGATTTACACGATTTTACATAATAAATATACAATTTTGATTTACACGTTTTTCTCAGGAACCTATCTACCGTGTAAATCGAGGGATAGGATATAATATCTATAATAGCTCAAATGCATCAGTGCATTTCGAAAAATAATCAAATAAATATTAAATAACAAAATAAAAAAAAATATTTTATCCAAAAAATTTTGGGACACGCTGTACAAATAGTGTTTTGACATTCCGACACCTGGTAGCTTTTGCTCACACAACAGTGGCACTTTCGCTTGTTTTCGGACTTCCCACGGAAAATTCTCGGAAAAGCGTCGCATAAACAAATTACATATTCGATTAGTTTGTATACACGTTTGTGTGTATGTGTGCATGTTGTTTTTGTTACATAGCGCGAAAGACGATACTGCCAAATGGCGCGAAAGTGACTCGTTCGAAAATAGCGCATAATCGAAATTTGATGACGTTGTGCGTTGAGAAAAATATGTTTTTTTTTTCTATAGAAAATATATTAAATTCGAGTTGTAGGGTGATGAAAAAATTCTTCATATTTGATTATATGAAAAAAATTGATTAAAACAATAAAATATTAAGATTTACATCAAAATAATTTCCGAAGTGCAAGTATCAAATGACGCTTCTTCGAAATTAAAATAAAGTATATGCGAATATTGTCAGAGATTTTCCGATGATTAAACGGCGACTTTGCGATTTTCCATCGCCATTTCTGAATCACAATTTTCCGACTCATCACAATCGATGGGCGAGTCCATTAAAACGCGGGAAAAACCACTGAATAAATGGTTTTTCGCAAATGAGAAAATCCGCGTGAAAATTGTCATTCATACAAGTGGCGGGAAAAAATACGGAAATAAAGAATGCCCGAAAACATGGCAAAATACGATACACAAAATTACTATGTTTTCAGGCGAGAAATCGAAAAGGCGAGTAGTTTTTTGTTTAGTTTAGTTGTTTAACTGTTTAACTGTTTAGTTTTCATACTAAAAAGATTTTTGAATGAGAATATTTATTTTTGTAATGGAGAATATATTTATCTCCTTTCAGTCAAATTTTCTTTGATTTTGTATACAACATCAATATATTTTTTTAAATCGAACTGTACTAAGATAAATATATTGAAAATTGAAAAAAAAAAAGGAAAAATTCCATCTGATTATAGACTGGAAATGTTCGTTTCAATCGAACACAAAAAACAGACACTTTCACTTTGATCCGTAAAGCTTTGATCTTATCGAAACGATATATCAAATTAAACGCAAGCCGACACACGTCATAACATTTCCTACCAAAAACGTTCAACTTTCGGAAAAATTTTCATGTTAAATTTTCCGTAAAATGCACTCTTTAAATTGCAAAGCGTCAATATTAATACTCCTAAATAATTCTAGGACAGTTTTTCCGAGAAAATTACACAGATTTTCATCGTTTCGAATGCTTTTCGTTTTCTCATGAAATTTTCACTATGAGAGAGTGGAAATGGATAGAAAAACTTGAGTTCGCAATTACGCCGATGGGAAAATGTTCACTTTTCCATAGTTAATTGAGAAGCCGAGTGAGAGAGGTGGGATTATTTAATTTTTCGACGCCCGGAGAACGAAATTTTCCACCTTAACGAAGACTCGATTTTTTTCGAAAACATTGTTTCGCCTGATTTTTTTTTCTTTATTGTTTGAGTTTCGTAAATATTTGATGTTTGCGTTCAATATTTGCACATCAATAGGAATTCTTCGATAAATATTTGAGAAAGTATTCCGTCAATTATTTTCAATCAAAATATTATTAAATCCATAGCGAAGGCTTAATTCAAATTTCATTTGATTACACTGAACATTTCGTACTAAGTAACGTTTCGCATTCTTCTTAACACGAAAATTCGTATACTGTGGGAAAAATAACATATTTGAATAACAGAGGCGCACACAAAATATAAATTGAAAAATGCGGATCATCGTCAAACTCGACACAAAGCTTAGGAATGAAGTGAAAATGAAAAATGAGCGCGTTTTTTTTTAAAAAAAAAAAAAAACAAAATGTTAAATCACGTGCGCGATTAAGCAACATTCAAATATCCGCGTTGGAACGTTGGCCGCGAACATCTAGTAATCCTGAGTAATCCTTGCAAAGTACACGTCCCGCATTAACCGAACATAATACCTGAATTATTTATCCTCAGCGGCTGAAAACCATCCCGATTTATCCCTAGAATTCTATAGACGCACTTTCGGTTATAGATATGAAACGTGGATTAATGTACGGATGTTCTGGAATTTGATTTTCATCTAAAAAATAAAAAAAAAACTCTTCTATACACTAGGTTCTCTTTTTATGCGACTTTTTTTTATGCGAATTAAGAGTTATGCGGTTTTTTTTAAATACAATATTTTTTTTTAATATTTATTTTATAGACTATATGAACGTACAAATGTATGTAAAATGTAATAACTTAACTAAGAGTACATTGTTAAAAGAAATACATTTTTTTATGCGATTTTAGGTATATTTTATATTGCAGTTTCACTTTTTCTATGTAAAATCATATCTTTTTTTATGCGATTTTTTTTTATGCGGAACGGAACGCATCTACCGCATAAAAAGAGAACCCAGTGTATTAAGGTTATTGATTTTTTCCTCGATAATACTGCAATTGAAAACGCAGAATACACTTAGAGCTAAATGCTAACTAAAACACTAAGTGAACTTCGTTTAATTTTATGATATGAAATTTTTGTGTTTGGGGTAGTTTGGATGTGATTTGAAATAGTTATGTAGCAATAGTTATTTTATTAGATATGAAGATGAGTCTAAAAATGATATTATATAATAGTTTATGAATTAATTTAAGGGGTATTTTTGAGATAGGAGTAGGATTCGAGGTAGTTAAATTAATTAATTAAAAAATTATATTATTATATTGGACGAATTTCGGAATCATTTAGGGATGGAAATAGTTAGGAAAGAGTATAATATTAGAAATGGAGATTAATATGACGTTCACGTATCTAATTTTCTCAATTTCATGAAAAATTACTATTCATTTATTAAAAAAAAAAAAAAAAATGGTATAACTATAACTTAAACACAATTCAATAAGAAACAAATACTGCGATCGTTCATATGAAATTGAGAATTTTCTTGAAGATTGTAAAAATGTCAATAAAGCAAGCGAAAACTTTCCGAACAGCTGTATAGTGAAAGCAATATATACGCAATATTTCTCGGGAAAACTCACGGGGTTTTTCACCTGCTTTTCGTTTATTATTGAGGTAAAAGTTTCCCGGGAGGCGCTCGACCAAATTGAATAACGAAAGCCGTTATCCAACTCGAAATGAGTGAATATAGACCTTATGCTAAAATGAATTGATATATATTTTATTGAGAAATTTGTATTATTTTATATGTATAATGTTCGGTGGCTAAATGTAATTTAGTATGAAAGTTTCTCTGAAGAATTCGTATATTTTCAATTTCATCAAATTTCCATTATGTACAATACGATTTTTATTCTACCCTTTATTTTCTGGTGAAATTTATAAGATTCAGTATTTTTTTGAATAAATAAACAAAAATGATGAATCGCTATAGAAATCAACACTATCATATGTGATGATAAAAACATTACATACATGTTTATTTTTTTATAATCGACCTAGTGTAAATATGAACGGAATTCTTGACATTATTTTGTTCAGTAAATTGTATTGAAAATTTACTGAATCCAAAGATAATAAAATAGTTTTATAGAAACATAAACTTTCAAACTAGCCAAAATCAACTTCTGTTATATAAATATAAATAATGGACAGAACTATTCTAGAAATTTAAGTAAAATACTTATTAAGCGTCGTTTAAAAAATTGCTTGATTCACATTCGACCCAAAAAAAGTTTAGCATTATATGCGAACAATATATAATACAATACATAAAAGAATGATGATTTTTTTATGTTTTCACCAAAATTTGGACTTATTTCTTTGCATTATCTTCATTTCCACATCCCTTCCTTTTTGTTGTCCTGGAAGTATCAATGGTTAAGTTATGTCGTTTTTTTTTAACTTTAAGATGTGAATGCTATCAAAAAAGCTAAAATTTTTCTAAGTAGAAAGAAAAACGATGAAAAAGTAGTTCTAATTTCGAATAATGAAAGCGTTTGGTTTTGAAAAACACCATCAAACTGTATTGTTCGCGTACGACGCATTTTTTTTGTGTCGTACACAAACTAAGCAACAACATATATATTTTTAACAGATTCAATTATTTTTTTTATATTTCACTACTGAAAATTAACGTAACTGAAAACACTTCAAACAAAAATAAAACACACCATTAAACCGAACGTAATGCGAGAAAATGTATTTCACTCACAATAGAAACTTGAACATTTGCATGCGCGGAGCAAACTTTCGCATACAAAACAAAGAAGAACTCTGACTGAAATCACACACACAAGATAACGACCCTTTGCATAATTTAGAATGGCACTTTTTACTTATTATACATACACCTGTTTGGCACGGAATGCACTCCGTCCCGGTGCACTATGC
Source organism: Hydropsyche tenuis (assembly GCA_009617725.1). Classification (NCBI taxonomy): domain Eukaryota; kingdom Metazoa; phylum Arthropoda; class Insecta; order Trichoptera; family Hydropsychidae; genus Hydropsyche; species Hydropsyche tenuis. Next base: position 259,207 of record VTON01000135.1, read on the forward strand.
ATCGCAAGCGGTAATCGCGTCCCGGCTTTGCGTTAATGAAGAAATAATATCGTTTTCTGTGAGGGAATTGCTTCCAGGATTTTAAGGATATTCCTTCGGGAATGGATCGATTCGCGAAAGCGCAATTCGAAGTTGGACTCGATTCGTGCGGAAAAGTTTGCGAGCGCTTTTAAACGGTTTGGTAAATATTTGAATAGTGCTAGCGTTTCGTATCGGAATGGGATTATTCGTTGAATAATTTAAACAACATATATAAATAGAATAGAATGTAGTTTTTCTGATAATAATTTGTTGAGCATACGAGTATGTGTGTTGCAGTTTTGACGATAAACAGAATATGGAGAAACTGTTCGTTATATTATACTCTTTTATGTATTCGGTTTTTTTCAATTGTAAACAATGAATTATATTATGATAGAAAAATTTATATGAATCGCAATATTTATAGAATAATTCTCAGAAATGAACTTTTTCTTTCGCGTAAATATTTTCATAGTATCTGAATTTGAATCTTGTTTACTTTAGTCCGATTGAAAAATTTTCAATTTCGTACTATCAAATCGTAACTTTTTCCACATATTATTATTTACTTTATTTATACGACCGATCGAATTCTTCTGCCCACACCAATCATCAACGTTAAGTAAAATGTGGTGCGGTCAGGAAACGGATCAAAACGTGAGTTGTTATTTAAATTTATTTTAAAACAAAAATCTTGTTCTATAATATAAACTACATTATGATAATAACGAAAACTATCAGTTTTAGATAATTTGACATACATACAATGAATGAGATAATAAATAATTTGAGAGTTAACGCAGGATATCATAACTGTAACGAAAATATGATAAAATTATAAACAAATCATCATCATCAGTTTATATGATGTTCACTATATGACAAGATCTTTCAATGCTCCATGATGAGCATAAATGAAGAGATATCAAAATATGTCAAAAAATGCTCACGCTTAAGCTATCACTCACACTCAATATGAATATTATCATATAAATTTGTTTTTTTACATAACTAAAAAATAACTGTTTATAGACTCAAAAATGAATCACTTATCAAACGTTTTCAATTAAAAAATTGAATCGAAATTGAAAAAGTATACATTGTACTTTATAATGAATTAATTGTGCATTAGAATAATATACGATGTGCATCATTTCTGGTGCATTAAATAAAATCTCGTATTGAGCATAATTTTATTTGTAGTGTACAATGACAAACAATATTGAATGATCAATAAAAAATAGGTTGAGCATTGAAATGATTGAGAGGTGGCAACTTCGCCAGAGTAAAGTATTTTTCCATAGACAATACAATACAATACAACTGTCAACTGTCAACTGTCTAAGAGTCTCTAAGAGTCTCTACCCAGTCACCCAACCCTCTTTTTACACGGTTCCGAAATAACACAGTTCAAGGAAGAAGAACCGATTATTTTTTACACGGATTTTTCACTTAAACACTGTATAAAATTAATAAAAATATGAATTATTATGCCACAGTGGTAAGATTCGATGTAGGCCAGTATACTGATATAATTATGTATGTAATTATAGTTATTAAATAAAAATTTTCGATGTTTTTTGATGATTTTTCATGACAAAAATTATTCACGTTAAACATTTTTTATAAAGTACATTTTTAAGGAAGTTCTATCCAAATATAATGATGGAATCTATCTCCAATTTTTGTATGGTCACCATACATTTTTTTATATGGTAGTCTCTGGAACTTATCCCCCGTATAAAAAGACAATTGGATGTACACCGATCCTCTTTTTACACGGGGGATACGTTCCAGAGACTACTGTGTAAATAAAAAACCGTGTAAAAAAATGTATGATGACCATACAAAAATCGGAGATAGGTTCCATCACTATATTTGGATAGAACTTCCATCCAAATGTACTTTATGGAAAATGTGCGATGTGAAAAATTTTTGCCGTGAAAATTTTTCGCCGTGAAAAATCATCAAAAAACATCGAAATTTTTATTTATAAACTATGATTACATACATATAATTATATCAGTATACTGGCCTGCGTCGAATCTTACCATTGTGGCATAATAATACATATTTTTTGTTAAAGTGGAAAATCCGTGTAAAAAAAGTAATCGGTTCATTTTTCTTGAACTGTGTTATTTCGGAACCGTGTAAAAAGAAGATTAGGTGTATTATAAAAAATTGAATCCCTCCAATGACCACCAACATATCTCAATTATAAAATTATATAACCGACTGACTCAACATGACCAATCCATTGACATAAACATCACAAAACAAACAACTTACACCGCCCGGCGAACCAATCCATTAATGCATTTCGCAATGGCAAACAACGTCAAAACGATATCATACCCGGCCATAAACGCGAGCTCGCCATTCGTAGCCCCCGTATTGACGCCATCGAATTACGATCGAGCCATTAAATTAATTACGCAAATGATACAGATATAATAATAACGTACGCCATCCGCTAATCTCGAATATTGTGGCCCTCGTCGTGTATGCCCAAGAAAATTGGATACCCGCGGCCCAAATATAACTCTACCCGGCCATTATATTTGCGTGTGTATATTGTTCCGGGATCCGTCAGTTTCGTGTTTGCACAAATCTGTTCCAACACTCCTGGGGTCTATCGATGCGCGTCCTTATCGAATTGAGGGGTGCAGTGTCAAAACGCTTCATGTCGTATTGCGTTTCTGTCGACCTGGATTCGTATGATTTTTTTTTAATATCAAACTTTTGCAACACATCGCTATAGAGCTTTACCATAAAGTTCGGCAAAAATTTTTAACTATGTAATGCAGTGGTGGCCAGATGAAATCACTTGGTGGGCCAAATAAAATAATGCATATCTTTGAAGGGCCACACATAAATATTTTACAACGTAACAATAATATGATAGTTTTTATATTTAAAATTAAAAAAAACGCTGTCTTGCACATTTCAATGAAATGTGCAAGACAGCGCTAGCCGACTGAGCAAGACAGAGAGTACCACGCACCTGATCGAAAACATCGAAGCGCTTTTTTATGTATACGTAGAACACGTGTCTATAGAAAATAGCATTGTTTACGAATTAGTTTGCTGTTGGCCACAAAAGGGCCAGTAAAAACCTCAAGTAGGCCACTTGTGGCCCGCGGGCCGCGGTTTGGCCACCACTGATGTAATGCAACGTTTGTGTAAAAACGCAAAAAAATATTGCGTTTTTTTGTGAAATTTAGACATTGAGAATTTTCGTATGCAAATAATGTTTTCAACTCTTGAATATTTTAGAGTGAGCTTTTATGATTTAAAAAGCCGAGCCTTGCGTCTGTAGTTTTCAATGCTCTTTTAAACCATATTATAAACATTAGTGTCAGAAATTCAAGTCTTTCTCAGCCTTTCATAGGAACCGTGTTTTTCCAACTATAAGACCGCTTCCAAAATAAGCCCATATCACGATTTTGCTAGATTCATGTAATATAATCCTTACTCCAAAAATAAGTCCTGCTGACTAAACGATCCAAACAGTTGATCGTAGGTAAGGCGCCTTTTTTCAACCTTTTTATTTTGTTAACCAATCAGGGAATCACATTATCAATCAATCAAAAATTTACCTTGCGACGGTAACAAACTTAAAATATATCGCTAGAAGAATTCAAAGAGTCAAACCGTAAGTTAGACGATTTTCTTCAAAGACAGAATTCGTTTCTGAGAAGATCGATAAAATTATTCGAGTCAGATGAAACTTTGATAATCAAAAGTACACTCTCATTTTAATTATTCGTTCAAAATACGAACTTTGCAACAAAATTGCAATGGACTGTGTTTATGGGTAATGCATCTCAAACAAATATCATCCAGAAAAGTGCCACATCGATTTGAAATTTCCTAATATAATATAATTTTTATTTGAATTTCATAATGTTTTGAATAAATGTAATTAATTTGTATTCAAATACATAAGTATTATACTTAAATTTATGTGAAATTTTATATAATATTATACTGATAAAACTATAAATTTTATTTTCCTAAATAAATATGTATAAAATATTGTGTATGAAAAAATTATGACTACCTCCGAAAATAAGAACAAGTGCGTTTTTTGGTACCAAAATTAATATAAGAACTGTCGTATAGTTGGGAAAACGCAATACATATTATATATCGTAAGTCACGTCAACTTTCATATTTGACAGGTAACGTCAATCATCTATTTTTTAATAACACCAACAAAAGGAAATAACATATAAAGAGATAACTTTATTTTTCACAAAAAACGTAAAATTTTTTCGCGATTTTTACAGAAAATGCAATTAAACAAATATTGAATAGCAACCATATTTTTTTTATTTCAGTGATCACCTTTTTGAAAATAGCTAACGGAGAAGAGAAATAATCACTGTCTGTCTTTTATTTTAATTTTTTTACTATAAAAACGTGACACGTTGACGATAACAGCCTGTCAGAGAGATGCCTTATGCGACTTGCTGCGCAAATTTATCGTTGAATCTGCAACAGGAAGTCGCTCGTTGAACTGTCTTTGTATTTGAACGACTGCACATTCAAATTTATATGACAATGAATCTGACATTCATATAATATAAGTGCAGTCTTTGTATAAAGCTCCATTGTGAACGTGAGTGTTATTTAATTCAAAGGAATTCATTCATACAAATCAACCTATTGACCGACAGAATTAAAAGGTTTTTGGCTGCAAAATATGATTTACAATCAATTAACTTTCACTCATAATATCCTCTTTTTACACGGATTTTTCACTTTAACACGGTATAAAAATAATAAAAATATGTATTGTTATGCCACAATGGTAAGATTCGTTGCAGGTCAGTATGTATACTGTTATAATTATATGTATGTAATTATAGTTATTAAATAAAAAAAATCGATATTTTTTGATGATTTTAGATGGCGAAAATTTTTCACATTACACATTTTTTATAAAATACATTTGGATGGAAGTTCTATCCAAATATAGTGATGCAACCTATCTCCGATTTTTGTATGGTCTCTATACATTTTTTTATACGATAGTATCTGGAACGTATCCCCCATGTAAAAAGAAGATCGGCTATCCTCTATATGATAATAGGTCTGTGTGTGTGTCTGTGTGTGTAGTGTGACGCTAGAAATTACTATTCGAAATTAGATCCTTTGCCAATGTGCGTTAAGGACTACTTTGGAATTTTTCATCGTCACGCTAGAAATTATGCACTATTCGAAATTCGAAATTAGATCCTTTGCCAATGTGCATTAAGGACTCTTTTGACTCTTGAAATTGTGACAAGAAATTATGCGCCACGTATGCGCGCAGATCGAAAAATATTTCACATTTAAGCATATATAAAACATTTCACATTTTCAACTATAGGTATATTCAACGGGTAAATATACTGTCATTATATTGTATTTTCAAAATTTTTCCTCAAATCACACGTGCGATATTATTAACATCGAGCCTACCACTAGTATATTATATTGACATTATTTGAGAACAATGGAAAAAAATCCGATTAATACGAATAATACTTATATAATACAGATCTGATTTTTAATCAATCGGCAGTATAACGAGTTTCGATCCCACACCCCCCGAGCACTCTCTCTCTCTCGAGCACTAAAATCAAAATCCCCATTCCCAGATTTGGCCGCTTCTGGGAATTGGTCCCTGTTCGACACAGATCCCGTCCGAGGTCTTAATTAACCGAAGGAGGCTTCTGCGCCGAAAATTAATCTCGATTGATTGGCGTTCGATTGCTCATGGTTGGAAATTTTCACCACCCAGAACTGTAAAAATTATTTTATTAAATATTATATTCGGTTTCGTTCCGAGAAGTGTTTTAAGGGGTTACACCAACCTTAAATAAAAAAAAACGATTTTTTTTTTCGACTAGATAATTTTTTTATACTTTTAAAAATATTTTAAGTTATTAACCATTTAAAAATTCAAATTACTTCCGGAGTTATAGTAATTAGAAGTGAGCACATCAGAAAGTCTGACGTAGGCACTGATTGCACTGATAGGCGTATTGTTTTTTCTTTCGCGTTTTTCTCGAAAATTTTTAAAAAAGGTGTACACGATATCTCAAGATCTACTTAACCAATTTTGTTAAAATTTTCAAAACATATTCTTTATAATATTATTTAACGTGCAACAGGGTATTATTTTGATTGGGTACTATTTTCATAAGTTATAAATTTTTTAAACTTAAAATTTCAATGAAATTAGAATTTTTTTCAAACAGATGTCATTTCTTCAAATAAAATTTAAAAAAATTTCCTCTATGATACATTTACTATTACTTTTTTAAATAAGAAACAAATATTTTTTCATTTTTTTTAAACAATACATGACAGCAAAAATAAGTAGCCCATTGGCAAGGATTTTCAAAAAAGAGTCCTCTTAATAGCTCATATCTCCGTCATTTTTTATTTTTTTTAATTCTTTATTATTTAAAATTATTTATAAAACTACTATGTATGAATATATATATAAAATAAAAATTACTTTAATAACTGGGTCAAAAAAAATGTTCATTTTTATACCTATTTACGAATGAACCAGATTGAGAATGATTGTGATTGTTGTACAAAATATTTTATAAATTTTTTTTGATTGAAGATGCTGTTTAATTTCGTATAAAATATTCTGAAAATTTTTGTGCCTTTTCAGAATATAAATCTGATGAGATTAGCGAACAGAATTTCTCGGAATCAATTAAAACGCTTTTCAAATCATATCCAATTACTCCGCGTAATATTTTGAATTATACTGCTTCCAGGGCATAAATCCAAAAATAAAACACAAAAATAAATCATTACAGAATCGGTTTATATTCAAAATCCAAACGCGAGCAAAGTTCATTCGAATATTTAGAAAACATTTACAAACAAACGGTTTTCGCGCGCGTCTGGCAAATGATAAATATTCCATAACTTTCACTTATTATTTTGACGAAACGCAAAGAACGAACGATTGATAATAACGCCGAGTTGGTGACAGCTTTCTGTCGTGCAATTGTTGTTTATCCGGCACGTCGAGCTGGCCGTAGAACGAGCTGTTGTGATCGTTAGCGGTGACAGCGCGCCAACGCCAAATGTCAAATTCAAGCGCTGCCAACATTACTTATGCAGCGGGTTGCTTTTTCTTCTTTTTCGCACGATTATGACTTTCGTTTGATTTATAATCTATTATTTATAACATAATAGGGGGTCGGCAAACTTTTTTCGGAAAAGACCAGATCGTAAAATTTGAGACTCTTTGACAAATTTGAGAAATTTGCGGGCCGGATAGCAAAATCGAAATATTAATATGAGTAATTTTATTCAATGAGCAACAAAACACAGGTGCAAAATTTTAAAAAGTTGAAACTAATTGTTCTCAAAATTGTTATTTGAAAATTTTAATTCGAAATATGTTTTCTAACATGTTTTATATCGAGGTAATATCACGAAGATAAGTACAAATAAATAGCGTCGCTGGAATTTTTTTTGTTTTTCATTTAATTCTATGCTATCGATTACTACGTAAAAATTTCGAAAATACATAATTTTGGAGAATAATTACTTTCAATTGAGGGTCCGACAGAAGCTCTTCAATTGTACAATTAAATGGATTTTGAAATATGGAATTTTTTTTCTTGAATCAAGACCCGAAAAACGCTTTTGTAACTATAGTTTAACAATAAATTTAAATATACATATATCTGCTGCATTTTTTGAGGATGAGAATTTCTAAATTTACTTAATTTTTCATATAAAAACAATATTAACCCGCGGGCCGGAGTTTGCCGATAAATGATTGATAAATGATTGTTAAATATATTTCATAGTATTTTATTGTGGAAAAAAAAACTTTGTATCATTTTTTTTTAATGTTAGATAATATTTGACGGAATGGAATGGATTCAATATTAAAATATATCATAAAATTAAATGGTCTGAATTTCAATTAACTTTTGGTCTATATTTAATTATTTTTGTCATAATATCAAATTGTCATAAAACAAATTCGAATCAGAATAGTAATAAATAACGATCAGAATGAAAATAAATGGTCAATTTTATAGAATGGATTAAAGCTTGATCAAAAATATTCATGTAAATAGGTAATTTATGATTTTGGGGTCTACAGGAACATCTATTTCTTTATTATTTTAACTCTTTAATTTCATGTTTTATTTCAAATATTTTACATACGTCACGTCGACAACAACACGTCGACACTCAATAGATTAAAGTTATAATATGGAAAAAATTAGATGCATATTTGAATCACACACGATTTTATTTTTATTCAAATGTATGAATAGAAACTTTAGCATACCAGAAATCCTTTATTCGTTTCATTTGATTCGAATAATAGCCTTCAAAGTAGGCTATTTGCAAACAATATCAAACAAACTCCAAATTTGGAGAAAATACGATCCTTGTGTTTTTTCGAAGGCATCAATTTCATTCGGACCCTCTTCAACTTTTCACGGTACATCCTAAATCTGAAAATCCTTGTAATATCCTCTGAAAAAACGTACCTTATTGAGAAAAAAATCGTTATTCACATACCACAACGTATTTGATATCTGTTTCACGAAATATACCAGAATAAATTTTAAAAATTATATTTTTTAAGTGAAAAAAACTCATGGAAATTTTCACGCACAATACAAAAAAATTCACGTCTAAGAAATTTTCGCAAAAAAAGTGGCGTTTTAATAAAGCTACCACACGTCGCCTTGGGAATTCTTTTTATTTTTATGAATTTTTTTCGAAAAATTTTTTTGACTTGACGACCTCTGCGTCAACGTTCGGAACAATACAATTTACTTTATTCGATGACAAAAAAATTGCGTCTTTTTTTCTCTCCCGCCGACACATTATTCAGAAAAGTGTCTTTTCTGTATGCAAACCGTCTCGAGTTAATTGAGAGTCCGGAAAAGCGGGAAAATGGAAACGGGGTGGGCGGTGGAAAAGTGACATTGCGGTAAAAGCTTCTCGTCGACGATAACAACAACAAAAACAACAACAGCAATAACAAAAACAGCGAATGGATGTGTTGCTTATCTGTTTTTCATAATCTCCCACGCGAACGGATGCGAAGTTTGAGGAGCGTTGATTGATTGTTATCGTGGGCGTTTATTTGTACTTATATGGGAAAATTTTGATTTAAATATGTATTTTTTTATGTATTTATTCTTCAATAATTGTATTTCATTAAAAATTCTCAAATTTCTTCTTTGGTGATACTACCTACATTGTATATTATTTACTTAACTGTGACGGTCACCAGTGAACGGCACAGTTATTTAGACATGTTATGTCATGTTACCCAGTTGGTTATTATTGAATTCGTATTTCATAACGAAAACTAGAACTATTATACTATTTTTTATCAATATTTATCATATCATTTAAAAAAAATTTCATTCCTATAAAAATTTTAATTTAAAAAATATTTTTTTGTTTACATGACAAGCGTGGTGTAAAACGTGTTGCATTTCAATTTAAATCGGTTCCTTTTGTAATTCATGTTTACGATGAATCTAGATTTAAATAACTACAAAGGCCTCGTTCGGCCGAAAATAATAAAAATTCATTGCATAAACTCAACACATCTTTCATCTTTTATACGGTATCATTATTGAAGCGAACCAAACGCAAATTTAATATTTTAAATTTTAATTTCGTGAAAAACGACACTCAACATTTTTATATTATGAACGAGATATACCGTCATAAGTAGGGACAAAGCAAATTTTCCCATTATGATCCTCGAAGTGCTCCAAAATTCTCTGAATATTCGCATCTCCTTGTTTTCAAGATGCTCATTATGAAACGGATGAAAAAGGGACAAAAGTGAACTTTAATTCGAGATCCTTCCAGAAACAAATATTCCGGAAAAAACGCGATATAAAAATTTCCGTTTAATTTTCGAACGCGAGGGGAAAATTTTCCGAAGCGTTCGGTATCATCGTTTCGCATTATGCGATACGAAAATAAAAAACGGGTGAAAAATGGTTTTTAATAAATCCACGCCTTTGACGCCCGCCGCAAACGGGTTAACTCGCATAGAAAAATGGCGAGTTTTCGGTGAAAGCACAAAGCCGCTTTGCTAAAATCGTGAAAAATGACGTGCGGATTATCCTTTTTTGTCGGCGGGATTGAAAAAGTCAAAAATTAACTTCTTTTATTTACTTTTTGACATTGTGCCGCGAAGTTCGATTAATCTATATTTATATTGCGATGGCAGTTAACGCGTTAACGATACATCATTTTATGAGAAAGTGTACGATCTGAAATTCTATTTTTCACAATTAAATACTTTTTTCTTTTCATTCGACGGACAAGTAAACACTTTTATTTATAAAATGAAAATTAATCTTAAAAACCTTTTGACGGACTCTTACCTAAAGGTTAATAATAAATCTGTCAGATTAAAGCGAGCTATTTTCTAACTTACACATTAAGCTTAACAACGTGCACAATTAAAAATAATATATTTTAAGATCATAATCTTCTATATATACATACTTAATGATATATTTTTTAATGATTTAAAATACATTTACTTGTTTAACATTTTATTATTATACATTATATTATGTAAGTTAATAGTTATGCAATTAATTATTGAGTCAAATTCTAAATATTAAATTAAATTGATAAGCGAAAAATAGTGTGATCAGTAAATGGATATTATTGCACATATAAATGTGAAAATTTTTAGTGAATATTCGCTTCAAAATTCACCAACCCCATTTACGATTTTGAAATTGATATCTGCCTTAGTTTTGAATCTGACTCCAACTCTGATTCTGCATAAAATTTTACAATTCTTTTACTAAAAAAAAAATTTTGATGATATAACATGTGGCAGGCATCGGTAAACTCCGGCCAGCAGGCTAATATTGTTTTCAAAAAATTTAGAATCAATTTAGAAATTCTCATCCTCAAAAAAAAATCGCAACAGATATACGAGTATTTTCTGAAAATATTGTTCCACAGTTACAAAGGCGTTTTCCAGGTTTTGATAGAAGTGCAAAAAACATTTTCACATTTCAAAATTCATTTTACTGTACAATTGAAAAGCTTCTCTCAGACCTTCAGTTGGAATTGATTACTCTCCGAAATAATGTATTTTGCAAAATTTTAAGTTGTTATCGATATTATAAATCCAATAAAAAAAAATTTTCCTGCGGAACTATTAATTCATAATTATTTTCTTGATATTACCTGCATATAAACACGTAAAAATCCGAATACGACCCTTCTGTTTTCGAGATTTATACCGGTTTAAATTTAACCGATACAACACACAAACTGCAAACACACAGGAGTATAAAGTGCGAAATCCAAGCGCGGCAGCTGCACGTGCAATCTTCTTCCCGGACAGCGGATATAGAAATAGAAATAGAATCCGAACGCAGACGAACGTGTAACGGGGTTGGAGAGGAATGCAGAAATGGGAGTGTATGTGGAGGAGAGGGAGAGGAAAAGGAGAGGCCGGATTTCCAGGATTATCCGACAGTAATTGAACACCGCTAGCTACGCGGACTCTATCCGTGCTCGGGCGTTTCTACAATTTACATTTTAAATTGTTCATTTGATATACATATGTTTTTGGATGAATTTTAGGTTAGTGTGGTGAGGGGTTGCTCTTTTTTAGAGTCGGAGTTAGTTTTTGTAGTGAGCGTAAACGTAAGCGTATTGTTTGAGCCGTACGAGAATCGTAGTGTTGTCATTGCTTGGTGGTATCTGGAACCAAGTCCAATTGCCACATGGGAAGGAACATAAGGAAACAACGGACGCCACAAGGGACAAAAAAAAAAAAAAACTAGGATGTGACAATCTGTAGGAGCACATGCTGTGCTGGGTATCCTACGATGCAGGATAAGATGCTGGGAATCCTACGATGTAGGAAGATATGAGAGAATTCACAGGGGAGAATCATGGTGGGACAAAAGGAAATTCGCTCAGAATGTTTCGAGGCCGAGGGATTGTGTTAATCGCGTAGTGTTCCTGAAGTTTGTATAGGGATCTGTTATTTGTGTTGCGGATGGAATTGAAGAAATTTATGGATTGAGACTTTATAGTGTCTAGGATGGATGGAATTTTCAGGTCAACATGTATACGATGATTCGAAACGTATTTGTTGGTGTTGAGACAGCGCCTAATTGTTGCGTTCTGAAAAAAGTCTGAAGATTGTTTGTGGAACGGTGATGAAGGAGTGCGTAGCCCCAGGATGGAGAGGCATATGTCATGATAGGACGAAGGAGGGTTTTGTATAGTGTGATTTTGTTTTGGTGGAGAGCGTAGAGTCTTTTTTAGTAAAGGAAAGAGACGTGCTCTGGCGCTCTTCGCCTTTTGACAGTGTTGTCGATGTGATGCGACCATGACAGTCGTTTGTCATAAAAGACACCAAGGTATTTGGTGGTGTTTTTTCCATTGAATGGGGGGTGTTGTACATGTAGAGGGGTAGTAGGCGCTTTGTTAAAGCGCGACCATTTCCTTCTGGTGAAGAACATAGCCGCGCTCTTCCTCAGTGTTGATGTTGATTTTCCAAGCGGAAAACCAGTCTTCGAGGATTCGAAGGTGTGTATTGAGGTAGCGAAGTACCCCGCGTCGAGATGGAGGAAGCAAGAATGGCAGTGTCATCTGCATACTGGGCGATTATTGATCTGTTAGTTGTGGGTTGAGGAATGTCATGAGTAAAAATGTTGTACAGCATCGGAGCGAGGACGGAACCTTGCGGAACGCCGGCCCCGATGCTGCGACAAGAGGAGTAAGTATTGTTATATTTGACTTGGAATTTACGGTTTGTTAGGAATGATTTGACTATGGTGATTACTGGAGGGGAGAAACCAGCTCGGAACATTTTAAAAGGAGACCATCATGCCAAACGCGATCAAAGGCCTTCGAAACATCCAAGAAACCGCTCCGGTAACGTTCATACGAGTGAAGCCCTCCAGAATAAAAACCGTAGTTATTTGGTGGGTGGTGGAATGCAATGCTCGAATCCATGTTGGGTGTCGGGGAGTATTTTTTGTTTTGATTACATCTTTAATCAGGTGATAGTTAATAATGCGTTCTAATATTTTAGAGGGGATGGAGAGGAGACTAATAGGGCGATAGTTTTGGATCAGTGCCACTGGAATGCTTTTTCCGGAAAAGTATGACATCCGCAGTCTTCCAAGCATCTGGGAAGGTTTGTGTTCTAATGCATGCATTGATTATGGCTGTAAGAGCGGCTGTAGCTTTAAAATCGGCATTTTTGAGCATGAGAGGTGTTATTTTATCGGGACCGGGAGCTTTTTTGATTACTAGAGTTTTGATTATACGGGCGATATCTCTAGGAGTAACATAAGGGAGTGGTGATTGAGGTGAGTGATCATTGCGAATCATTTCGTTATCGGAGGGTGTGACCGGGGAGTTGAGCTTAAACTGAAGTTCAAGCGAGTCCGCGAAGAGTTCAGCAACTCCTTTGAAAGAGGTAACTAGTGAGCCATTTTGGTCTTTGAGAGTGACGTTGGATTGGAAAGGATCTTTTGTGAGGGATTTGATAGTTTTCCAAATAGAACCATCTACCGTACGAGAAAGATACACATTTGCATAATAAGTGTGAGAACACATTTCTCACACTTAACATTAATATGCAAGTTTTTATTTTTACTTTCACGCTTACAAACATATGAAAAACTCGACCTAATGAGAGTGTTTCAAATTTTTGCTACCAGAAAATTCATAGGATGAATTTTCATCTCCCGAACTTTCCCCCCCCTATGTTTTCACCCACGGAAACTTTTTTTTAACCAATCATTCTCAGTACATAATTTACAGATTTTTCTCATAGAATTAATGATTATACGAAAAGTTGAAGAAAAATTCATTTAATATTAGTGTTGTGAAATTATTCTCGCAGATAAAAACTTAGAAAGAAGAAAACTTAGGAGAGGAAACGATGTGAAATGTAAACAATACGGAATGAAAACGATGCGGGGTGAAATCGATACGGAGGGAAATTTTCGGGAGCCAACATTCATTCTATGAATTTTATGGTACGAACATTCGTGGAACCCCTAATGAGTCAGTTGAAACGAGAAATAACTTTCAATCGATTTTCGCTGAAACAAGTTTCTGATATTCTTGTCATAAACTTTATCAAAAATTTATAATACAGTTCATATATAATATAACAATATTAAGTATAATAAATACAACTGTATTTTCTAATTCATATCTTAAACGTATTTCAGTGTAAAACATTTATCTCAGCAACACTTCGAAAACCGGAAAACTTTTCCTTACACTTATATTTATAAAAAAACATAAATATTGTATACACACAAGAACATTTCAAGAATGAAAATTTCACTAGCAAGAAAAGCACTCACGTTTACAACATTCAGTTATTAAATATTGAAAACAAAAGCTTTTCTCGGTTTTCGCGAAAGCAAAAGCGTCGCCCCGAAAAAAACACGTATCATATTTGTACATATACACAAAACATATACGACTTTTTCATCCGTTTTTCGCAACGAAGCGTTATTTTTCTCCGAAAACTATCATCGGGAATATAATATCTGCGGGGTGGCACCGTTTTATGGTGGCCATTGTTGTGCCACGTTTCTAAAGTACGTACTCTACACGAGTGCACATACACACGCGAAAGTCGTGATTAAAGGACGAGACATCCTTTCAGCCGGAAAGAGTCAGCTGCTGAAGGAGTTCCCTTTTCAGCGTTTTTTTTTTCATTTTTTTATTTCGAAAAAGTGCTCGAAGCGGTCCGCAGAGTCAAAACGATCTCTTTTCATGAACGCTTTTGTGTGTGAGTTTTTATTTTTTTTGTAGAAGTGTTGTGTGTTTTCAATGGTTTTTTTATTGGATTTTTTTTGTATCGTTATGTGAGTATGGAGATAAGGACGTGCTTGATGTTTATCATAATGTGCTTTGCTGTGTGACTATAAAGATTTTTTATATTGCCGTAAAATTTTATTCAACTTTTTTTCTAATGTACTTTTTTCATAAAGAAAATGATGATTAGTGCTATTAGAACATTCATATAAATGCTCTTTCGATAAAAAAAAATCGTCGAATAGCGCTAATGTATAAACGACAAGTTGATTTTAGCAACTTGAATAAAAGTTCTAAGCGACCAAAAATGCTTACCACTAATACACGGATGATTTTTTTTTACTGATTTTAAAAACCACTAATTATGGAAATCAATAATTACGAAAAAAAACTATTTCTTATGTTAGTACAATATATTTTTTATCAATTTTCACTATGTAACGATTCAATTTTTTGTCATCTTAAGCAACAATTTGATGCTATTTGTTGAAGATTTGGTCGTTGAATAAGTGGCAGTAATCACTCTAATAGTTATATTTGAATATACATATGTTACACATTTATGTAATTACGTTTTTCATGAAAAACGCAAAAAAAAATTGCGTTTTTTGTAAAAGCGTAAGACAGCGATAACAAAACCACAAATTTTTCGCAAAAATGTCGCTTATACAAGAAATATACAGCCTCAATTAGAAACTAAATACAAATTTATTTCTAATAAAATATTAAATCATCTCAATTATATGATAAATTTATATCAGCACACAATAAATGTAAATATATACCTAATACATATATGTAGTTATTATATTATTAAATGTAATTTAAATTTAGGTCTTTTAACATCCTCGTGGACCGTCACGAAGATTTAAGATCGCAAATTAGGCCGATCCTCGTTAAAGTTAACCTTAATTTGAAACCCCGCGAGGGTTCCACTAAAATAAAGTTCAAACGTTAACCTATTGCGGCTCAAGCGCACCACATACGTACACACGTGCATAGCCACGCGTACTCTAACGAGTATCACAGATAAGACTTGTACCTTCAAAACACACAATATCTTTCATAAAATTTTAACGATATATACACTCCACCGATTTCGCATGAATTGAATATTTAAAAAACTCTCAATCAACTTTTTTCCGAAAAAAAATTATACTAATTGTAAATGTATAATATGTATATGTTACAGTCAGAGTGTTCATCGGCGTTAATACATACATTGTCTGGAGAATGTATACGCGCGCTTCACGTTTTAGAGAAAGCGCATGATACGAGATTCCGCATATGCTATCTCTAGGGATAGCATATATTAACGAGAGAATGCACGAATCGTTGAAATCGATTAGACAAATCGTATGAGTGATTTGACAGATGAGTTAGTTTCGTTATTGACAGTTAGCAATACGTAAAATGCCACTGACGTCTAGAAAACGTTCGATATTTCATAATATAGCTACGAAGAAATACTTATTGTGTTAATATTATTATTATGTTTATCATTTATTATACTTAATTCTCTGTATCTAAATATTTTAACAATAAAAATCACTTTTTTATTTCGTTACATATTGTGAACGTAACATATGAGAACTGCATTTTATAATATTATACAAAGCGAGTATGGGACCCTATGTTTTGCCAACCGTTTTCCGTTCCCGCAGCAATACTTATCTGCCAAAATTTCTAGTACGTAAATAAAAAATAACAAATAAAAATAAAATTTGGATTTCTTGCATTTTCTAAAATAAAACAACCCTGCTATAATTCCCGAATTGCGATTTATTTATTTCGTTAGCACGTTATCTACGTCGCAATAGATGACTGCATTCTCTAGTTAACGTGTTCATTTTTACTCCCGTGTATCTTTTATCTGTTCGATTTAGACAACGTATTAGTTTGCGAGAGAATGCGCGTATTAACAGGCTTGATGCTTTGGCTGTAACATATATGTATATTGAAAAGAAATGGAATTATGAAAATATATGTACATATATTGTAATTCACAGGGAGTTCTCGTACAATTTTATTGGGGTTTTTGGTTGTGGGTTTTGGTCTTAAACAACCGCATATATTCAATGTGCGCGTTCAGTAACAAAAGCGCTGTGCGAAAGAAATTAAACGACGGAGATGATAATATGGGGAAAATTTTGCGAATACGTTTCTATATGTATGTATATGGGAACGGTCATTCGACCCTGCGATACCGGCTGGGTCAACGCGCAATTAATTCGATAAAAGTGGGAACCTTTATTATTCAAACAATTGTATATATACACACACATATACAAACATTTTTTTTCAATAAATTTCAATTTTGAAAATAATTTTTCATTTTTTATTATAAAATAAAATAAATTTATAAATCAAAATCTTTGAAAATATGATATATTAAAAATTTTAATATATATCTTTCGAAACCGAAGATTAACCCCACTGTAAAGGTTATAAAAAGGATATACGTAATTCTGCAAAGACCTTAATTCCCATAGCACGAAATTCGGATCTTTATAACGTTACCTTAACCCATATTACATTATGTAATGTTTGTTATGTCACTTTATAAAAAATTTAAACATCATAAAAATATATAGTATATGTATATTATATTTGTCCCTACGAGTATTAACGTCTAAATATCGATAAATTTTAGGTTTAATCCAAGCATTTACCATAATGAGGTAGTTGAAACCTTGTTATATATAATACTAAAATTCTCTATCATACTTTTGCAGAACACATCAATCTTCACGTTAAAAAATTAAAAGTTTTCTTCGTGAATTCAGTACATATTTTAGTATAAACATTATAAAAGAAAACATTGGAAATAATTAATCATAAAAGGGAACAATCGAGCGATCAAACAATCAGTCAGACCATCGATCAATCTAACCAAACCCAAATATTAGACGAAAGATCAAACAAACGAAACGAACGCGAGTGTGACAACGAAACGTCACAATAAATAACAAAAGAGACTTATATCTTTCTCAAAAAATTCTATTCGTGTCATTCATATATAAATAATTCCGTTACCCATTTTTCCACTTCATGAGTTTTTATTTGACCCTTTGATTGCTTCTGTACGTGCAGTTTGGCTTTTAACATGTTAACTGTTATTGAATATCACATATAAATTTTTACATGAATAACCAATTAAAAATAAAACAGGTTTTTAATATTTTATCAAGATGTGTTTGTTCATTTTTCGACAGTCGTATAAATCAATTGCGTGTTATAAGCGTATTCATTATTTTACTTTATGTATTAATATTTTTAAGTGCATTATATTTATAATTATAATTATTTCCCCAAAACTAGATTTATGTATAGATATTACATAAATTCGCAGAAATATAATAAATAAAAAACTTTTAGAGATAAAATGAGAAGATAAAAATTCAATGCTGATATTTTGAAGTGAAAACTTTTTATGTTAAGGTAATGTAAATTTGCTCACTTGTCTTCATAAAAAATTTAAAACCTTAATTTTGTTTTGTAAATAGTATCAAGTAATTTCACAAATAACGCGTAGCATATACATGGTGCGACAACTTTAATCGCGTAATTTATTTATAAAGACTAAACCTTTAAAACTATACAAAAAAATACTCTCATTTTAAAAAGATCATCTTCGAAAATTCATGTATTAATTTTTACGGTGTTATCATTTCTGGAAAAAATCCTGGAAGAATTTTCGCAGAATACTTTTAAATTTCTTGGCGCAACAAACACAAAAAATCTTATTTTTATCACAAAACAGCCAAATACCGCAAAATACTATAGTATCGGATTGATTAAAAGAATAATCTTACTCGATAATCAATATTTTGACCATAAAATCTTTCGTGATGAGATTTTAGTTTACATATGTAATAAAATGGGAAATTTTCTAATTTAGCTGATACTCAACTCAATGCGGCAAAGACTTCAAACGTTTCTTGCAAAAATCTCTCCAGGATTTTTCCCAGGAACAGTAATACCGTTAAAATTAATATATAAATTTGCAATAATAGCCTTTTTAAAACAAATATATCACTTTATGTAGAATTTAAAACTGTTACAGTATAATGTGATATAACTATCGTCGCTAGATCAAAAAGGCCTGTATTTAATTGATCAGTAAAAAAATACTATTTTGATCAGTAAAAACAAAGTATATGGTTGTTATTCGGTTCTGTGCACGTGGAAACCTGCTTGAACTTGTTGGATCAAGTCTCAATGTAGTCACACGTAGTAGTAAGCTAAGCTAATCTAACCTAAACCTAACCTAACCTAACCTAACCTAACTGATCATTTAACAATTTTTTACTGATCATTTTAGTTATTATTAACCAGCCAAATAATTAGTTGCCGATCAAAAATTTCGACATCGAAACTTTCATAAAGATTTAATTTCCAACATGAAAAAATTTCCACAAACAAAACAAGAAAACCCTAAGTAAAACGCCATCATTGTCCAAACCCAAATTATTATATTCCAAACGCATTTTTCGCACAATAAGACATTGTGCTCGATGCGAATTCCAACAATCGCCATTGTCGACCGGAACAATACTGGCAAATTCGAAACATGCGTTTGACATTCTCTCCCGCCATAACCGTTACTCGGATCCTTGACCCCTCCGACAAAAGGTTTGTCGCCCCTGGCCGAGATTACATCTGACCGGACGTATCGCTTTGTTGTTAGATAGGCGGAATTAACGCGCTCGGCAAATAAAGTGTTAACTCAGAACGTGCAAAATCAAATGGTAGATAGTGAAACGGGAGATGGGGAATAGAAAATGGGGTTGGAAAACAAAGGGTTGGAAGGTTGTGTATGGGATATTGAGTTGACCTACAATTAGTTTAATAGTAGGCATATATTGCGCTGTAGACCTTATTTTTGATGGAGATATGATTTTCGTTTTGTGTTGATTTAAATATAATGATCCTTTTGTGTTTGTATGTATATAATAATAGTATAATATATAATAATAGCAAAATATGGATCAATATGGCATGTTTATTTTGAAAAAGGTATAAGTTCATTGTTTTATCTATCTCTCGGTAAATAAGTAGAATAAATTTAAAAAATATATTTTACATTTTCTCGTCATCTATGGATTTGACATCATTTTCATAATTACTGAATTTATAAAGACCTTTTTTATTTAAATAAAAATAAATTTTATGAGAATTTACATTTTCTAAGGAGGCATTCTGATTTTTCGATGATTTTTATTTCTTGAAAAATAAGAATTCACCATTTTGGCATTTTTCCTTTTCCGAAGAAAAACACTAATTATAGGAATGATAAAAAGATTTGATTTTACAATTTCGACAAAATTAAATAATTTTTTTTTATTTAGACTCTCACCACATTCAAAATAAACAGCTAATACAATCATTCACTTTCACCATTATCGGATCACATGCAATACATGTTTTTTTACTTCGAAAATTATTGTTTCGATATCAAAGCTTATTTTTATTAAAAACCGCAACTAATCAATCATCCGACCATAAAAATTCAAACTATTACGTAATAAATCACTCGATCAAATCTGAAAGGAAAGTTTCATATTTATAACCCGCCATAATCCGATAAAGTCAATATCTGGACTTAACAAAAACGTCGAATCGGGAACAAAGCAAAACGGACATTCCCTCAATTGTATATTGGGCTCAATCTTCCAGCTTTATATAATAGATACTATGATTTATCGCTGAAGAGTTTTCAGCGCGATAGATTTCATAAACAAGCGAACCGGGGCGAACGCAAACAACGTCAATTTTAAACCGACTTTGATATAAGCAACAACCTTGTTTGCTCTAATTCTAAAGATACATAAAATATTGTGCGATCATTTTGCAATGTTTACAGTGTTAAAGCAAAGTTTAGGAAGAATAACGGCTGTGTTTTTTTCGGGGATCGATTAGCTTCTGTTTTTACGAAGTTTCGTTTTAGAATCGGGTATACATGGTGAGATTAGAAATTTTACAAATACAATAGAGCTATCGAGAAATTTATAAGTAAGACATAAAACTATTTTTGTTTATATAATATTTGGGTATCAAAAATGAGAAACACGGTTTCAAAAGTTTCATTGATAAAATGTGACATTTAATCTACGTACTCCCGATAGTTTGATTTTTAATGAATATCTTCGTTACTTGACTGACAATTTAATTTCCGGTATTTCGCTTGCGAGATCATTCAATTTAAATCATTTTCCACATATGTATATTATATATATTTCATATTTTCAAATATATATATATATTTCTTGTTAATCAGTCATTACGAAACTAGTAAAATTCTCTACGTAAGCTTACTTAATAAATGAATCATCCATCACTATATTGCACCATATTATTTTTCTCATTGTCTAAGATGAAAATAAAAAGATTGTTCAATACATTAAGAATCGTGAACTCGAGAGTATTTTGAAAAATATTTCTCCGAAATGAGAACGCTGTTTTAATCAAAGAATAGATAGATAGTTCATTCATAATGAGAACAAATACAAATGTATTAAATACGTATAATAAATAAATTTTTCACAGAAACATTTTAAGAACAAATAATAGACAGACACGTTTCAAAAATTATTGTTGCAGTTTATAAACAATTATTTAAAAATATATTGTTTATAAACTGCACGTTTTAAATTATATTTAAAAATTATCCTCACATACAACATTATCTTCAAACTCATCCCCACACCCGAAACCAATTCCAAAATTACTCTTAATTACACTCTCAACCTAAACTATCTTCAAAAACATCCTCATCCTCATCCTATTCTTAAAATGAATCTGAACCACCCAAAACTACTCCAAAATTGAACCTACTTTATCCACAAATCCATCTTATAAGTCATCCCCAAATCTAAACACAGCTTAACTCTCATATACACTAGATTCTCTTTTTATGCGACTTTTTTTTATGCGAATTCAGAGTTATGCGGTTAACTAAGAGTACATTATTAATAGAAATACATTTTTTATGCGATTTTAGGTATATTTTATATTGCAGTTTCACTTTTCTATGTAAAATCATATCTTTTTTATGCGATTTTTTTTATGTGGAACGGAACGCATCTACCGCATAAAAAGAGAACCCAGTGTATTATGAATCTATAACTTTCTATCAAATGATAGAAAGATAAAAACTAGAATAGAAACTATAGGTGTCCCAAAATTAACGCAAGATGTAATTTTGATAGAAAACACGGATTTCTAATTGAAAATTGTAATTTTTTTGTTGATTCATACAGTACCTATACAGTATAGGGCAGGCCTCGGCAACCTATGACCCGCGGGTTACTGAGTGACCCGTTTGATGATTTCAAGTGACCCATTTGAGTTTCGCAAATATTATTTTTTAATATATGTTACAGTCAAAGTGTATTTGCCAGTTAAAATATATTTTGACTAGTTAAAATATATTTTATCTAACCTACGTAGTTATTTCCTCTGACACAATGGAAATATAATTTAACTGGTCAGGATCAGACAAAGTGTATTATAGCTAACAAATTGTAAGCCAGTGTTGTGGATTGATAAATTCAAGACATTGCGAAAAGAATTAGAAAGAACAAAAGATAATAATCTTTTACGACATCGACGTGTTGGGTCTTTACTTCCTGCGAAGTTTTCGTCTTTAAAAAAAATTGGCTTCGCAATTTTATCTGCTTTTGGTTCGACTTACAAATGCGAACAAATATTTTCACATATGAATTATATCTTAAGTAAGAGAAGAAGCAGTTTGACTATCCAAAATTCGTACGCTAGTATTCGTCTTAAGGTGACTAAATATTCACCAGAATTAACGAAATTGACGTCAGAAATTCAGCATCAGGGAAGTCATTGATAGCGAAGAAATATTTTATAAATAGGGTTCATAATACATATAATAAGTAATAAAATAAATATTGTTATTTTAACACTAAAATTTGAAAGTATTTTGTAATTACTTTTAGAATTAATTTTTTTTTATGAACCTGAAGATGTTTTATTAATAAGTACATTGAAATACCCACTGACCCAAATAGTTTTCTTAATAATCACATTTTTTTTACACTGACCCGCGGCCAAAAAAGGTTGCCGAGGCCTGGTATAGGGTTACGTGTGAAATAGCATATCGGGTAAATGGCTTTACTGGCATATACACATTTTTTTGTTGAAATTTTCCGTCAATTTTTTCCATACATGCTGCTGAATTTTGTTGATATAGTGCTCAATTTTCTCCTTCAAGGTGTGGGTGGTCATGGGCTTGTTAGCATAAACCTTAAACTTCAAAAACTACCAAAGGCTTTAAATCTCATTATCCGGCCAATTCTGATCACTAAAACGGGAAATTACACGACCGGGAAATGAATCATGCAGAAATCGAATTGTTTCGTGGATTAATCGAGAAGATTTTCGCATTTGGGGTCCAGAAAATCTAAATTGCAAGATGTGGATATGGGCGATATGTGGTTTCAACAAGACGGTGGCACATCCCATACAACCAGCGAATAGAATGTAAACTAGATAGAATGATAGAAACTTTCTATCAAATGATAAACGGTAACTTTCGCGAATACGCCTCGCGTTACATAGGCGCGTTACCGTTGCGCAACGATCGGTTTTACAGCGCCATAAGAAGTAACATATATATCTTCAAAAACGCGAACAGTTATAAAATAATAATTGAAGTGTAATCCAATGTTAGGAGTAGGATTTTTGAAGGGGCGCTAATTACATACGTCTCTTGCAATATTTGAGTAGCGCTCGTTAACGTCGGTGTCGGTTTCTCGCTTGAAATGTGAGCGAACATACACTTTGTCGTGTTTTATTCCATATTATTATATTATATGAGATGTAATATTGTGTAATGCGATAACACACTTCGCACAATATGACACAACTTCCAATATAATCGGAGATGCGCGTTTCTAGGCCGATTTTGGGTCACGAAACTACTAAATCGTGCCTAATGCTTCGATCAAGTGCGCATTTTATGAATACATACTTGTGTTGTTTCGTCATATTGATTTTTTTTAATGTTGATAATAAATATGTATATTTGATGGGGAAAAAATATTGCGTTGTAATAAAAATTTTATATGTAATTTTTTGATCAAATTTTCAATGTTAATTTGATAGAAATGACATTTTCATTCCATCAATGTTTTTTAGCTTTTCATTACCCTTTGTCTTCATATCCCTGTTTTTATTTTATGTTATAGTCTTTCTCTAGCCCGTTTGTCCACTTTTCTGCTCGGACATGAAATAAATAAATAAATAATTCTCGAAACGATGTCACCAATATCATCATTCTTTCATAATTATTTATTTTAATATGAAAATTATATATGTATGTAACTATTTAGCTATGTGAAAAAACTATCATAAATAAAGATTTTTCTCGATAGCGTTTATGAAAAATATCTATCGTGATTCGAAAATAAAAACTTCAATCTCACGATGATTTTAAATTTTAAAATATTACTTTATAGAATTTGGTATGGAATTGTGTATTGTGTTATATTACATTAAAAAAAATTATAAATATAAAATCTAATAAATTCAACGCTGCATAAAATATTAATATTTATTTTTAAAGTATGATAACCAACGCTGTGATATCCCACAATTACATGACCACTGAAAAATTAAATTACGATTTTATAAATTTTTTTTTCAAAAACCACAGCCATCAGTATCAAAATAAATAAATACAAGCGTTTGAAAATTTTGATAAAAACCAAGCACAATTATATTATAATACTGCGCAGTATTACAGTGAAATTTTGCATCCATACATCTTATTATTCGCACTCCACAAAGTATTCAGAATTTGCAACCATCAATAATTCAATACTGATTGTATATTCACAAAGTGAAAATTATGCCAACGTTTTTCTCGCATTGAGGATAAATTAGACTAAAACGTTTACTTTGTTTCATTCTCGTTACAAACAACATTGTATATTGTTGCTGATTTATAATAATATGTACTGTTATTGATCATGTTTCATAACAAACATGTTTCATGACGTATAAATCACTCAGTACACCACATTATGCAAATATCGCATCGTAAGATGTGTGTTTTTAGTAAGCGATCCAGAAAATTTATCACAAATAATATGAACGCATCAGGAACAGATTACGTATAAATTAATACTTGTAATGTTCTTGTGAACGTATCAGAAAACCTAGAAAAGATTTGTTTGTTTTTATTAAAACCAAGTTATGGTGGATAGAAACCAGATATTTTCAAAGAAAATTTTTTTATGTTTCAAAATATTTGCTTTAAAATATATAATATATGTACATATGTGTTATGTTTTATTAAGTCCATTTTTTATCTATAATCTATTGTACTGGATTCATATTTGTATTTATATTTGTAACTGTGATTATTATTCTTAAAGATTCTCGGATTATTTTTTTTAAGTGTTATAAAAATTTATCAGATTTCTACCACCGCACTACAATAAATAATAGGATTTACAAAAACAACATACAAGATTTATCGATTTTTCAACAGTAACATATAAATAGCCATAAAAAATACAACAGAAATAATCACAGATATCCAATATTATTTTACAGCAAAATACTTATAGCGATTATTACTGTTGACTATGTTTATTATAAACATACAAAGAGAACATCCTTAAACCTAGGCTTAACACATCTTTTTTAAAATTGTCATTCATATGTTTTATATGTTTTATATAAGCTGTTTTGGCTTATGTTTTCAAGTTTTGTTATAAATGAAAGCATTGTAATTAGTTTTCAGTTATAATTAAACCACAATTTAAATTGCTGCTTTAAATTTGATACGTCATAAAAAGTTAATTATATTTAAAAAAAAAAAAAAAATTCAAAACCTTAAATACAATATTTCAAAAAAAATGAAAATGAAGGTATGCCACCTTCAAATATAATGGCTCATATATTGATTGTTTTTCCAAAATAATTTCTCATAAATCAGAAGTCATTCTATTTTTAGAAACAAATCGTTATTTTAATTGTTCGAATACTTCATTTCATCAATTGAAAGTGCAGAAAATTAATCACGCTTATGGTAAAACACTTGAATTGGTTATTTTCCATTCGAGAAAGTTCAAATCCTCAATTATTCTAATCAACTCGAACGCGCCAACTTAGTCGAAAATCAATAAATTTTCTCGCAAAACTTCAATTTTGCATAATTATCAATTATAATACCTACGTACGGCGAACTCACAACGGAAACTTTTTTAATTTATTATCCAGTTTTGAAACGAAAGTCCTCGTTTCGTACATTTTCGTTTCCGCTTTCAGTACTTTCAGGAAACGGACGTTCTCGAATCTTGGTACAACTTTGTCCAACTTTTATCCAACTTCCCATTGTACATTATAACGACGGCTTCGGGCCAATCGAAATTTCATAACAATCGACATTCGACTAAGATAATAAAATTATATTTATCATCATCGTCAACATTGTTTGGGCCGTTCGTTTCAGAAGTCAAAACCGTAAACAGTTTCAGGCCGATGAACGTGCCCGTTCATTAACCGCGCCGCTTGTCGCTTAACCTATCGATGCGTTCGACGAGATAATATTTATAGCATGCACGAAATAAAGGCAGTATTTTGCGTTGTTTTTTTTTTTACGAAATATGCCATTAAGCGATTCATCCATGCCAGAATTTTTCAATATCGACGAGCAAATCGTTCAGATACTTTTCGCTCTCGTCGGAGACGGGGATTTTCGTTTTATTTTATTTTTCTAGTGTCTTTTTTATTCTTTATAATAATGTCCTTGCTGCAGATGAGAATGTATACAATATAAAATTTTTCTTTGTATTGAAAATAATTTTGCGATCTTTATGATATAGAATATTGGGCCATTAAATATTTTTTTTATAGATTTCATTTGCAGACCAATTATTTTTCGAATCAAATTGAGCTGAAACTGAATGAGTATTTTTTTTTTAATAGTGTAAAATAATCTGTTTTTCTTTAAGTGAGATGAACTTTCATAAATAATTTCTTCTATTACAAAATACGTTTGAATTTCAAAAGATGAAATTATATATAGGTATTATATTTTTTTCCCATATATGAATAAAT
Source organism: Hydropsyche tenuis (assembly GCA_009617725.1). Taxonomy (NCBI): domain Eukaryota; kingdom Metazoa; phylum Arthropoda; class Insecta; order Trichoptera; family Hydropsychidae; genus Hydropsyche; species Hydropsyche tenuis. The sequence goes on from VTON01000135.1 coordinate 286,180, forward strand.
TATATTTTTACAATAATATCGTCTTAAACCTCATATAAATATCCTTACCCCAAAACTACCTTGAACCAACTTATAATTACCTCAAAGCTATCCTTTAATCCGTTCCCATCCACGACATTATCTCCAAACTCATCTCATATTCATAAAAGTCTTCACCCTAAATCTATCTCGAATCACCTAAAACTACCCCAAAATCATACTTCGTCCACAACGTCTTCTTCAACGTCTTCCCTTAACCCAAAAACAACAACCTGCATCTCCATACTTTAAATCATTCATAAACCGAAGCTTTCATGTCTGTGATATGTCTGTATCTTGGTATAAAACGTTACTGTTGCGCAACGTTATAGCCTCACTGAGCCATAGAAAGTAAAACTTCAATTGACATATTTTCTTTTGTATCAAAATTATTCACGTTAACTGCAAAATCCACGCAATCCATTCTCTAGAATGTCAAAAACCAACCGCAACATTTCCTTAACCAAAACGCAGTCTGAAAATACATCCGATCCTTACAGAATTTCACGAATTTTCTTCAGTATAATAATAAAACAAGGCTTGGCTTTTATTGTCGTCTTCGAAAATTTACCGTCGCCGATAAGCAGCGCCGACAACAATAAAACCGAAGCCTAAACGCCCCCGTTTACAGCCTCGCCATTCAAATATTTAATTAAGCCCACTACCCACACCAAAAGAGCCTTCCCCAACATCCTGGAACCTTCTGGGTCCTTGCTATGCCAAACGAAACTCCAAAAACGCACCGAATGTATGACTATCAAATTGCCGGATCATACTTGAGAAAAGTTGAAATTATAATATGAAGATGTTGAGACTCTTTTTATTCCTTAAATCTAAAATTGACTAAAAAAATATCATTTTGGAACAGTTAAAAATATTCTATTCTAAGTTGTTGAACAACGTTTTTAATTAAAAAAAATTGCACCACTGTCGAAAATTAAACCAACCCTATCACTAATATTCGAATACAAGAATCGCATTCCGAAAAAGTAAAAATGTTTCAAAAAAAATAGATGCATGGCTTTTCAGTTGTGAAAATTTCAAATTTTATTTTGGTTGTTTCTTCAAAATCGTTAAAACCAACGAAAATGTTCTTTTTTTCAATATAAATATAAAAAGAACTATGTATACATAACACTTGAGAGTATAAATTGATTTTCAAAAATCCTTGAAGTTATTTAAAAATAAATAAATAAAAACAAAATAGTAGATACAGCACAAATTTTCAATGACGTTCGAGCAAATTTACACTTTTCAAGAAGTATTTATTTCAACAAGACTGCGAAATTAATACGCTTCAAATACCTTTGTGTCGGCTTTACTTATTTTAGCTATGTGAGAAATATCGAAAGCGATTTTATTATATCTTGAATAAGATATTATTTCAGAATTCACGGAAAATTTCATGAAACATTTCCCAAAGAACAAACACACCTCGTAATTTTTTGCATCAATAAAGAATATATAAATACGTATAACATAAATATTTCTATAATTCTCGCGTCTGAATTATTCGACTCGCACCGAAAATAAACCCAACCCACATTCACATTCATCTCCAAATTGTATTCAGCGAGATCCGGATACTTAATGACCACACCTTCACCACCCCGAAAGCCTGCAAACCTCCAGGAATCTGTTCGAATCACCACCCACCGTCGTTTTCATCTGTTTTCGTTCCCAGCTTATGATCCAGCCGACAACAAGAACAACAACAATAACGACAACGGCGGCGCACTTTGGCCCCGATGTCACCCAATGGGTTAACTAGCGCGCCGTGCGCTGTTTAAAGTTATTTATCGTATCATATACTGGATGTTTAATGGGTGGATTCAATTTGAGACTTAATGAGGATGGTTTGGTGGTTTTTGGGTTATTTGTGTGCGTTTTGGACTTTCATGGTCCTTGTGGGGGTGATTTGAAATGTTGTCTTTTCAATGTGAAGATTGTCTTGATGTAAAGTTGTTGAATGGAAAATCTTTTTTTTTTCATCACGAAAAAAAATACGTATTTATACTATTTTATATTAATGTCAACTTAATGATTAAAATATAATTATCGCATAAAAGTAATTAACGTTTAATAATATTATATCATACTTTTTTTAATTACATACATTAAACATGCATGCGTATTTTTATACTCATATTGTATATATATTTAACTTTATATACAAAACTATTTTAAAATCAAATAAATATCTCCTCGTTGAAAAGTATAAGGTTAAAATACTTTTTTTTACAAAAACTAAGAACGAACTATAATAAATATCTGATACATTTTTACTAATTAAAAATTATCAAAAAATGAATAATCCAATTACTTCAAACAAAAAATATCAATGGAAAACAAAAAAAGGTTTTTCTATTATTTTATTATTACTGGAATTTCTGTCACTCCCGAAAATTTTCATAATCATAGTACATATGTATGTACATATATAAAAAATTATATTATTATATTTTTTTGCGTATTAACGGCCTATAAAAATATCTGGTACTCAAAAAAGGTGAAAAAGCAAGCACTTAGCGTATTTCAGATATTTTAAAAATTTTATCAGACAAACAATATAAAAAGAACGCCGAAGAACGTTTATTTAAAAAAAAAAATCATTTTCTCCTTTCAGATAACGTATGATAACCCAATTTAAATAAAATTTATAATTCATTTAAACGCGCAATAAACAACAATTTTTCAACACGAAACTTATCCGAAATGTATATAGACTTAAAAAATTCCAGAGTCACGTCCCGTATTAAAAAAAAAGTGCGAATTTCCACATGAAAATTTCCCCGCATAATCCGGCGTCCGAATTTACATGCGGATCGCGTTAGTTTTTCCGGATCGCGATCTTTGCCTTCTCTCCGGCAAAATAATTTAGAATTTTCCTTAATTTCGTTTCGAATCGATATCGAAAAGCCGGGAGGAAGCTCTTTCCGAGATTTTCGAGAACTTCCCCTCCCCCGACCCGCGCCGTACCTATCCCCCGGGGAGTTTTTCCAGGAAAAGTGGAAAAATTGCGCCGAGCAGGAAAAATGGAATTTTCCCGCGCGGCCGGAAAATTTCTCGTCTTGTCGTAATCTAATCTCTAGTCGGCCGATGTCGCTTAAGTGTACCTTATCCCTTCAATTTGTATCAATTAACCCGCACGGTTCGTAGATGAGATTTTCCACATATTTTCCGGGAATTTTCCCTTAACTCGAAGCGAGGCATCGTCTCGGGCACTGATTCAGTCCGTTTACGACTCATTTATAAGTGTTTTTCCAATTTTTTTTATATTATATTATAATTTATTTATTCACTACTTTCAAAAGTAATGAATTACAATTAAGTATTATTATTCCGATCCTCTTTTTACACGGGGGATACGTTCCAGAGACTACCGTGCAAATAATGTATGGTGACCATACAAAAATTGGAGATGGGTTCCATCATTATATTATACATATATATTATTCTATCATATTATTATATTATATTATATTTGGATAGAACTTCCATTCAAATGTACTTTATAAAAAATGTGTAATGTGAAAAATTTTCGCCATGTAAAATTATCAAAAAACATCAGATTTTTTTATTTAATAATTATAATTACATACATATAATTATATTAGTATACTAACGTGCACCGAATCTTACCATTGTGGTATAATAATACATATTTTCATTATTTTTATACCGTGTTAAAGTGAAAAATCCGTATAAAAAAAAATCGGTTCATCTTCCTTGAACCGTATTATTTCAGAACCGTGTTAAAAGAGGATTAGGTACAGTATTTCATAAAAACAAAAATAAAAATTCTATAAATTTTTGAAGATTATTAAATCTTATATTTCATTAAAACAAACCTTTTTTAAATATTTTACCATCTCACTATGGTAAATTTAGATTTACTAATCATTCGATTTTTCCAATAAGAAAAATTATCAGCATAAGAAATTTTAATACGGCACCGAAATTTGCATAGAAAATAATCCCGAACGGATTTAATAAAAGTAAAACTGTTGAAAGTCGTTCTTGGAGGCTCTATGAAAAGTTTTAATTGAACCATCAGAATGTTCCTTATGAGAGTTAATCGAGTCTCGCGAGTTCGTATTACTCTTCCTAAGTAATATGTATTTATGTTCGTGTAATTATTTTAACTCCGCTATAAAGTTTTATATTGAGATAATATATTTAGTGCATACGTTATATTTAATAAAGTTATAAGCAAATAAAACATTGTTTCGCTGCGTTATCGCGAGAGCAAATTAATTATTCGACTGACGTACAATATTATATTATTATACATTTTGTGTTTTTGTGGAAAATTTAATTATTTTTGTTGGCAATTCAAATCTAATGCAAATTTTCTAATGTAATGTAAATACTAAACCTCGAACATAACATACGTGGTAAATAAATGGTATAATAATAAAAAAAAATGCTAATTTTCTTACCGCATCGGTTATAATACCTAATCCGTATGCTGAAGGGAATTAATTTGTTTTTCAATTAAAGTAATTAAATACACGTCGATCACGAGAATAATTTTATCAACAAACTGATAACGAACTTGTACCTATTATAATACTTTATTTATATTTATTACGACTGTAAAAAATATAAATAATACAAAAATAAGTTTAAGCATCAATATAATACATTTCACCCTAATTAATGAAAAAGTATTGATAATTCTAATTTTAAAAATATAAAATGTACTCACTCATACGAAGCGGCAAAAGATCGCACCGCACCAAGCCTCGAACTTCAAAAAGTCACAACAGTCAATGATTCGATAATAAACAAAAAAAAAAAAAAAACTCAAATCAAAATATTCAAAGTTCTCTCATCTGTCAGCACGAACGCTTTCAAAGACTTATATATAGAGAGGGTAAACGCGCGCGCGCGACCGTCTTCGGAAAAACCCCCGAAACCGCGCTCAAACCTTCGAATTTTCGCGCGGTTAAAACTTTCAGCGACAGCCAACGGTTTTTCAGATTTTTTGCATATATCAAAGCGGAAGTACGTGGGCGTTTTCAGGCGGATATCGGGAGGTTTGCGTGGACGTGCGTGCCCCGCGGCCCGCTGACTCGCACTGAGCGAGCGCTTGACGGCAAGTGCGATCGGCGAGGCGCGCCGGCGTCAAACGCCCATGTGCTTTTTTTCGCTTTTGACAAAATACTGAGGATTTTTTGCAATTGGGAGCTGTTTTCGAATGCTTTTGGATCGTTTTAGGAATCCTCATCACGAATTTTTGAGCATATTTGTGTTTTTCGATTGCAATGAAAGGATTCTGAAGTCTTTTGGGCTAGGCGCAAACTACAGACTTCTTGTCTGCCGATAATTTTAATCAGCATGGAGAAGTATGCAAGTGTGCAAATTATAACGATTCGATAACGGCCGATAAATAAGTTTAATAGCCCACACGATTGCTTTTAAACTAGTCTATCGGTAAACTATCGGCTGCCTACTAAATGAGTATGGCGCACTAGCCGATTTTTTTACTCAGTTGACTCGGAAATTTTGTATTAACTCTTTACAAATTAGCAGATGAGAACTCTATCATTCGAGAGCAGACTGTTGGCTGGTTTGCGTATTCGCCACCAACCCAATTGCTTAGTTGGCCCAGTGTGCACGCTGGTAGCCCTATCCGACCAAATTATTGGAAGACAAAAAGGTTATAGTTTGCACCTAGCTTTAGGTGCAGATTACAGACTTTTTGTCGGCCAACAGTTTGGTCGGGCTCTCAATCAGTATGAAGATGTGTTATGCAATGTTATCGAAATGATGCAGGCCGCGAAATTAGCAACATTATTGCCTCGTCATCGAAGTCATAGTGGCATTTGTCATGTGTCAAAATGATCCCTGTCGATCTCATATAGAACATCGAGAAAGAATCGCATTGGTGAGATCAGAGTGTCACAATGTGATTAAAGGGGACGTTGAGGGGCATTGAGGGGCATATTTACATAGTAACATATGTGTGATGTGGAGTGGCCAAATTTCAATGGGTATGGATTAGTTTGAATTATAAATTACATCACTGTAATGCTTCGATGATATAATTTTGTAAATGTCTCCATCAGCCAAATATGAACTGAAAAAAAGTTTAAGCTAGGAAATCAATCGAAGTATATTTAAATAAAATAAGAAGTGACGTAGAACTTACTGAAGTAGAGCTTGATGTGAGCTTTACCTCAAAATTCACTGGCGACCGTCATTGTAGATTTGCTTTGTTTAGATGTCACTATTGTGGTATCTTACATCTCTGCTCCTCAATACCCCTCTTAACCATATTGCGATACTTTGGTCTCACCAATGCAACTCTTTCTCGATATTCTATATGGTATCGGCGACGGTCATTTTAACAGGAGACAGATGTGTATTAAATAATTTTTTTTTCAATACTCTTCACATAGTATAATACTTTTTTAATTACATCCAATATAGATTATTTTTATTATTAAATATGTAGTTAGTCCACTAGCATTTCAATCAATAATATAATATCCATTACTTTAAACATAATCTCCAACTATGTATATATTCTTATTTCATAACATATTCACACTGAATTTACGTTTGATTCATAAACCATCACTGAGAAAACGCATTGGTCAAAAACTTTAATTTTCAAAAAAATGTAACTTTTAAATCCACATTCATTTTTCAGAAAGCATTTCATTGAATTATTTTCTTCTTCTCCCTTCTTGCATATTTTTTTATCCTAATATAAAATATAAAAAAAATAAAACGTTTCAGAAAATATGAATATACATACATATATTATATACACACATTCACAATTAACTTTGCATCGAAAACTCAAATTTCACATTCGATTTCGCACACACTATTATAAGTGCAGTTCCATTTACGATTGCACCTATGCAAAAAATCTCATCGGAAATGAAATATAGAGTTTTTACTTTTCAATATCGATCGGCTCATTGAGTGTTAAGTGATCCATTAATTTTCTCTACGGCGAACACTGGCTGAATGATAAGTGGGCATGTTTCAGGTAATTCACAGTCAACGAGAGTAAATAAATTATCAGTATGTCAGTTTATTAACAGTCATAAACGGCTTTATGATCAATATGCGCTTTATGCGCTTGCGAACGGTAATGGACGTGCTGAATACATATTTATGACCAAAAACGAAGACAAGACGCTGATCAATTTCATTGTGCTGCTCTTTTTATAGAATTTATTTATTAATTATACAGGTTGTTCTGCAACGGTGTGCAGAGTTTTTAAAAAAAGATAGGTCATATCATTTGAAATATTTTAAAGTAAACATACTTTAGTCCAAAGTATTATAGTTTTCGAGTTATTGATATTTTTTCGATTTCTAAGAAAAAATCCAAAATATCGCACTTGCGCACTGATAATTCCCTAATGAAAGGTAATATGGTCGACAAATCTTATTTTTTTGTATGTTTACGGTGTATTTCAATCACAGCAAAGCCGAATTTTTATATAAAGCTTAATATTATGGTTTTTAAACATAATATTAAAAGTTGGTATCTATGTATTCGAGGTCAGCATAAAATTTTACGAGGGGTCGAAGGTCACTGAAAACAATATTTTGTGAATATATCATTAATTATCACTTTTACATAAAAATACTAGAGGTCAAATTTTTTTCTTAAAAATTTTCCTATAAAAAAGGTATTATAACTTTCATTTGTAGGAGTGACCGTTTTTTGTTTATGAACTGTTTGATTTTTTGAGAAATCGTTTTAACTCGCCACGTACATACCGTTGAGGATTGCATAGCCAACGATAACTCTTTAAACCGAATTATTTCCGAAACGGTAACTCCGTATATTATAGTTTATTTATTTCCGAACTACAAGCAGATTTAAAAAAAATTTAAATGGTTTATTATTTTTTACAAGATAAAGCTTTGGTCCACAACGGTTCGAAAAAAATTCAATGCGGCCCTGCATCTGAAATAATTGCTCACCCCTGGTATTGTATTTACGATGACCATAATTGATACTGAAAAAGTGAATGAAATTGAATTTTTATTAAAAAGTGAAAATTTCAAGTCTCTAATTAATTATCATAATTAAATTGTTTAACTTGTTTATAGATAAAGTAAGAAAATATTGTTTACTCGCTAAATCAAACTGAAAATTAATGATCCCATATTCAAAATGATCACGTACGAATCGGATATCTCATAAACAACGAAAACCAGTTAATTTCGATAACAATATCTAGTTTATGTATTATATAATAAATACATTTATACAAATTTTGAAATATTCAATACTTACAAAAGACAATAAACAGAATCCATTTATAACGAAGAAGTTTCAAATTTCATAAACTCACCTGTTCAAAACTCGTATTTTTTTATTTTATTACAAAATGAAAAACTCATAATGATCCTTTTTCTAATACGTGAAACTTTTTCGAAATGTGTCGTCACTTTTTCAGAAAATAATTGATCGCGTCTGCTGAGTTTTTGCGGACAAAAACTAATAATGAACTCCGACGGAGGTCTTTCCACTTTATTTTTTCGAAAAATGTATTCAAGAGTGACTTTTTCGTGTCACTTTTTGCAAAACAAACACATCGGGTCAGGCTTAGAGAGTGCATTAATCCGTCGAAAGGCAAACTTTCATAATAAGAAACAAAAACGAGACCGAAAAAATGTTAATTGAATCGACAAGAGTCGTTAAAGAACGTTCGAGTGGAAAATTTGTAGGCGAGTAAAAAAAAAGGTTATTTATGAAAATTTTCAGGTTTGAATATTTTAGATGGTTTTTTTTATATCGTTTTTGTAAAGCTGTTTACTTTTAACTATCGTTTAAAATTTATTTAAAGTATTTCAAATTCAATTCGTTTAAAAAAATGTATTTTGACGACGAAATTTAAACAAGATTTCTTGAAAGAAGAAAGAATGTGAAAATCAAAGTTCTGACAAAATAATTTGCATAATTTTGACTTTTTTTTTAAACTGTAACTTAATCTCCTATAATGAATATTTCTCAATACATACAAAAATAACTCTGTCACTCTCACAATTTTCAATTAATATTTTACTTACATCCAGGGTTGTATCGACTCCGATTTTAACTCTATCAGAGTTGAGAAGCCGTAGCATAAAATTACGTAGTCGAAGAGGTAAAAAGCAACCAACTCTGACTATTTTTTTATAATTTTTTTCAATACGATGGCTAAAACCGATTATTTACCCTGTTTCGTACGAACCATCAAAAAAGATCCGTTATATTTCGTTGACATATTTGTTGGCAAGAAAATTTGATCTTAATAAAATCACTCAAGCCGGAATCGGAGTCGAAGTTAAAAACGAAGTTAAGAAAAAAGTCAATTTCGGAGACAGTGAATTTTGAAATAAATATACCCTGCTTACATCAACCAATATTATAAGATAGAATCATTATTGAAAGTTAAGAATCCTTTTATTAAAGTCTTAAAGAAATCTTTATCATAATTCGGACACCGTTTGCGACTTTCCCGCATTAACGAAATGCATTTTTAATGCCATAAAATCAATCGAAAGGTCGCAAAAGTGCAACGGAACGCGAAAAGTTTTAATTGAAAACCGGATAAAAGTTTCACCGACCCGAAAAAAAACGCAAAAAGTATAGAAAAACTGGAAGCAGTTTTCCTCGTTCGAAGAAAGAAAATGAAAGAAGGCCGGGCAAAAAGTCAGTCCTCATCAAGTATTTATCGTTGTGAATTATGGGCCGCGGGGGATCGTGTGTTTGTGCACGCCGGACGTCAAAATTATGTGCTTGTACATGTGAATAAACTTTTCCGCATTTTCCGGATGGAAAGCGTGATGTATGTGCAGCTCGAGACTCGGAAAATTAACTTCGGGTTGAAAAAGTAAAGTTTTCTCTAGCGATTCTTTCCTTTTTTCGAAATATTGCTGTATCTCTTTTTGATTAAATTGAATATTTTACACATAACATGTATCAAATTGTATAAAAAAAATATACTGTTCATACGTGTTTTTTTATTGTAATACTATTTTTACCGGAAAATATATATTACTGTCATAAAAAAAATGTTATCAAATGCGTTTTATATTTTTAATGGATAGGTATACTTTTACTCAATTCCCCATAAATATAATACTAAGTAAAGTAATTAAACTATCCCCAAATTACCATCAATATTCATAAAGCATTTGTAAAAACTCGTCTCAAATATTCGGAAATTCATTAAATACAATTAAACCAAAATTGTTTGATACAAGAATACGTATAAAGAATAAGAATAATTCTCTTGTGGATTGAAAATAGAATTTTCTAGATACGTTAACATGATTTTTATTCAAATCCAAATGATAATAAATTTTAATTGAGAAACGTGGTTTTCGACAAATTCACAGTACGAAATTTCGTTTTATGTAAATGAAACAAGTGTGTAAGGCGAATTAACATAAGTAACACGTGCAAGGGGAAAAATTTGAATAACGAGCGTTTCCTAAATGCATTTCCCGAAACAATATTCATCGCCTCGTTTTTGTTCCAAGAGTGCATTTGCACAGTGAGTGTCAGCTCATCGTTGCAACTAACCGCCGGATATGCACATGCATATTTGTGCATACATACTCACTGTTCCAAAAATATTCATACTCGACGATTTTTTTTATTTAAATAGATCAATTATTGAAAAAAACCATTTAGATTTTATTTATTTTTCAATAAATAATCATGTTCTATGTCATGTATATCTTACGCAGTGTGTAATTGCGTTTTCTATGAAAAATGCAAAAAAATCTTGCGTTTTTGTGAAATTTAAACATTGAAGCAAAATTCAACATCCTCTTGAATTCTTGATTTATAAAGTCTTCATTGCCGTTTTTAATCACATTGCGGAACTCTGGTATCAGCAATGAAAGTCTTTCACAACCTTCCATAGATATAATATATCGTAAGACACGTCAACTGTTATATTTGACAAACGATATTAAACATTTAATTGTTTAATAACACCAACAAAAGAGAGCAATACACCTACAGATGACGTTAAATTTCGTTAGATTTTTTGTGGAAAACGAGATTATACAAATGTTACAAATATAAAAATATGCTACCGTCAAATAAAAAAAATACTTCAAAACATACTCAACTAACAAAATGATAAGGAAATACTCTAAAAATATATATTGAATATTGAAAAGTCGATTCCATTTTGAAATTAGTTCATGAAAAATATAGTTTTTTTACGAGCGAGTATTACAACTTTCGACACACTCCATCTGGTGCATTGTGAAAGCGTTTTCCACTAAAATAACTCGCAGATCATAGGAAAAGACTCTCTTCTCAAAGATATGAATGCCCCACTTGCGCGTTGCATAAATAATGCAACGGACATGCAAAGGCGACTGCATAATGCAAAACTCTACAGAGAAAACGTCACCTTGTTAACAAATATAATAAATCGACTCTGAAATTGTTTCTTTTTTTCAAACTAAAGCGTTTCCGTTCGGAACATGCTTTTGAATAAAAATATTTTCCGAGCGCCGAACGTTTATTATTATATTTAAATATCGCATGAATTACCTTTATTTCGTGCGAACGCATAAAACACTCGTGTATTTATATTTAATTTGAATAAAATACTATTTGTTTTCATTTGCAAACGTAATAATATCGAAACTTACAAAGGAAAACCGAACCATGCGTAGCGAGGAAATTCAGTAGTTCAATGTAGCGAACATTGGCATAGTATGGAAAGGTTTGGCGCGTCTGCCTCGACCGTGGTAAGTGAGAACACGTGTACTTGTAAGACGTGTAATATGGGGGTGTACAAGGTTGAAAATGCGGGTATGTTAAGAGGCGGTACATGACGGAAATGTACACCCTTCTGGGATTCAAACCTGACACATACGATTCGCAGGCTTAAGCGCATTCATCGGTGACAACATGTATTATTTAATACTAAGCGAACGTGATATGCTTTAATTGGATATCTTCTTGTTTGATCGATAGTGGAATTTATTGTTTTGATTATTCAATTATTTATTATTTTTCATGAAAAAGGTAACCCCCTAATAATTTTTAATAGATAATGTACAATTTTTTAAGTCATACTAAAGGTGTCTCAAAATTAACAAAATAAGTAATTTTGATAGAAAACATAAATTTTTAATTAAAAATTGCAATTTTTTTTTATTGATTCACACTATACAGTATAGGGTTACGTGTGGAATAGCATATCAGGTAAATATATTTACTGGCATATACGCATTTTTTCGTTGAAATTTTCCACGACTTTCTCGCGTAAATGTAGCTGAATTTCATTATTATAGCACTCAATTTCCTCATTCAAAGTGTGGGGGGTCGTGAACTTGTTGGCATAAACCTTAGATTTCAAAAACTCCCTAAAGAAATTTAAGAAACTCCCTAAAGAAAAGAAAATAAGCTCCCTAAGAAGAAATTCAATCATGGCATGATTCATCTCCTAGTCGTGTAATTTCCCGTTTTGGTGATTAGAATTGGCCGTATCATGCGATTGCATGCGCCTTTGCGCCTTTGGTGGTTTTTGAAGTTTAAGTTTTATACCAACAAGTCCATGACCACCCACACCTTGAAGGAGGAAATTTAGCACTATATCAAGGGTGCCATTTATCGGCCCGACAAAATAGCCCCTTATCCCGACAAAATAAATGGTATCACGATGGTATATTTAAATGCACGTCTTTAAAATTTTTGACGACCCTAAATGTGAAATTCACAACAGGATCGGTGGTCACCCGTCAGTCGGGTTGCCAGTAACAAAAATAAATTTCGACAGAGAATTTGTGAAGTCGGCGACCCTACAAACAAACTGACAGTTGTCGAGAGGAGACATCAATATATTTAATTTAAACTAAAAAAAATGATACTTAAATGATAAAATGATAAAACATATCTAATCAGTAAAATTTTATAAACCTACCTATGCATATTGTGAAATATGTTTCTCATATTTTTCAAACGTTTAATAAATATTGATGCAATAGAAACAACATTTCATATGGAATAAATCATGCATATTTCGATTTTAATTATCAACTGTTGTTATAATACTTGGTAACATTTCTTTGAATAACCGATGCGAAATGTCACTCAACTGTCAAGCGCATCATAACCTACAAAAAAATGTAATAAGTCCAATTGTAAGTATTTTTCAACTTTTTTAAATTTTACAAACGCGTAATTAAGTAATTTTTAATTTTAAAATGGTTTTAATTTTATTTTGGTATAAAATAAACAGTTCATCAAGTCATAAGAATTTTTAATTATATTTTTATTTCTGGCAAGCCGGACTTGTTGGGCGACCACCGATCCTGTTGTGAATTTCACATTAAGGGTCGTTAAACATTTGTCGTGAAATAAATTTTTACTGTCGTGCCAACAAATTTAACCCCTATATCAACAAAATTCAGCAACATGTATGGAAAAAATTCATGGAAAATTTCAACAAAAAATGTGTATGTGCTAATAAAATCATTTACCTGATATGCTATTTCATACGTAACCCTATACTGTATAATGTATGAATCAATAAAAAAATTACAATTTTTAATTATAAATCTGTGTTTTATATCAAAATTACATCTTGCGTTAAGCTTAGGACACTTTACTTATGGAGTGGTAAGACCAAAATATTACGTAACAGTAACGTTACTTGATTATAGGATATTGATATTAACTCCCCGGAAAACCCCTCTTCATGAAAAAAACTCTGGATATTAACCCTCCGTGTAAAAAAATCGTTACAGTTAACCCCCTCTCCATGGATAAAAATTATTTAGAAATAGTAATAAATAAATAAATGAATAATACTTAATCTATACCACAATAAACAGTTATCGATCGTGAAAGACATACAATTTTCAGCTATCTTATAATAATAATTAAAATATACATATATATTAAATCAAATAATTAATGATTGTATTATGACGATTTATCTCAACGAATGAACCTTGTATCGATTTCAATTTTATATTACAGATATTTTTTTAAATCTGTATTTTTCTAACTGAAATAAATTAGTATTGGTATTGACTCTTTTATTTAAAAACTGACTTTTTATTATAAATACTGATATAATTAATATAAAATGCTTATTTTCATCCATGGCGGGAGTTGATTGTCAGGGGGGGGTTTCTGCACGAAGGTAAATCTCCAGGGGGTTTTTTGCACGGGGGGTTAATTTCCAGGGGGTAAGTGTCCTGATACCACGATACACATGTAACGCAGAGCGTATTAATCATATTAAGTATGGGAATAATAGTTAAGTTCAGGGCTGTATATTCGCTTTGAAATTTACTGACTCCTACTTCGGATTTGACTTTTACCTTATACTTTCCGACTCCGATTTCAATCTGACTCCAAATTGATTAATTTAAGTAAGATCAAATTTTCTTTCCAACGTATAAAATTGATAGGTAATAGAAATAATAACAGTTTTTAAAATAAATAACCACGTCTTATTCCTTTAGTAAAACTCTTATAAATAAAAAATTAAAAAAAAAACTGCTCCCCAAATATATTTTATTAAAATGATTAATCAATTAAATTTTGAAAGTGTTTGATATTGAAATTTTTTTTCAAAAATCATTATATTTATAACGATATTCAATATTTTCAAGACGTACGTAGAACTATAAATATGTATATTAAAGAAACATAACGAATCTATTATTTTGATAGTCTACTAAAAAAGAGGAGACAATCGGTTTTTTCGACAGAGTTGACAAAGATGACTTTAGATAAGAAGTTGAGGATGGTGTGGATTTTGTAATAATTTAGGGATGGTTTAAGAGTAGTTCAGAGTAGTTTTAACGTGAGTGATTTCAGATCTATCAATGTATTCAGATTTTCGGGATGATTCGTTGTTTTTAGTGTAGGGTTGAGTTTGAAGTAGAAGCGGAATAAAACTATTACTTCCATAACGCATAGTGAATACTCACTAAAGTTCCATTAATACATATTTGAAAAAAATAACATTTCAAAAAACTTCCAAAATGGCCGAACTTCAGGGCGCGCTTACATTATAGGTGAAATATAATAAAAAAATATTTATCCGAATCGCGCTAGCAGTCGTTAAAACTGCATCATGTGCGATACAAATTTTTCACACACGGAGAAAATCATCATTTCGCATTTTATGGAGTTGTGTGAAAAATGGACGCGCGCCTCTTTGATCTCGTCAATGTCGAAAAATAAATATTACTTTTTATGACTTTGCACAGCTCGCTGAAAAATAATTTCCTATTCCCGAACATAAATATTGTACACGAGATGTGTAGATTCGAAACGCGCAATTGCGGAAAATTTTCCACATTAATGAAAAATTAAAAATTCATATTTTTCTTTCACATCGTTTCAAATCGAATATGGTGTTTGCCTTCAGATTAAAAAAAAATGTGTGGTATTCTCGCGAGTCGTCGGTGAAACCTTTAATTTTTTGTTGTTTTTGAAGCACTCACGTGCTGCCGATTACGATTATGCCGATACTTAATGGCTCATATTTTTCAGGTCAGAATTTTAATACAGTTGTTGTCAGAATTCATATAACATTATAATCTGGAGAATAATGACAAAATAAAACCCTGTCGCCTAGATATGGTAAAACGAAACTTTGTGTAGTTCTTAACAAAATGACAAAATTCCATGTTGATATGAGATCAGTATAAGATTTTACGTGGGGTCAAAGGTTAATGAAAACGGGTTTTCACGAATATCTCATTAACCATCACTTTTATAGAATAGCTTAAAAAATGTCTACAAAAAGGTATTAAAATATTTAACTGTTTTAGAGATAATTCGATTAAAACAGAATTGGTACTATAATATTTTGTATTCAGCCCTCAGCGACGTACATATGTATGTACGAGTACATATTATACGTAGAGAAAAATTTTAAGAAAATACAATATTTTCAATTTTAATTATATTAAGTTATTTAGTTTAATTTTATGACATTATTAAGTACTTATATTTATTTACTTTATTTACTTACATTCAATTTATATTTATTTCTACTATGAACTTTTTCGCTTATATTAAATATGTTTTACAAAGTTGGGTAAATTTTTGCTACAATGAAATATGGAATTTTCATTAAAAAATTTTTGAATGATATTCATTGCTTTAATCGAATTATTATATATGCATGAAATTATCAGAATTGTTCACATATCAATGAAATAATAGAGATTTAGTTAATACTAGTACCATATCATTTGTAAATTATATAGATAAATATTTACACGACCTAATGTAAATAACGTTAACCACACATGGGATTCGAACCATTGATCTCTTAGTCAAGAATAACACATAAACTGCGGCATACAGTATTTTACAACTAATTTCAATTTCATAGATGGATTAATTGATATTTTGTATGTAAGCAAAGCGCGGCAATTTTCCACTAGGGGATTGTGTGTTTTGAATGCAAAACCCTTGTAATATAATTTATAACAGTTATATATAATACATTTTATGTGTAACGGTTTTCATTTCGAGAATGATGGAAGATCGTTCGCTGTTAAAATACGTTCTAGATGTTATCGTTATCTTATTATACTTTCCATTATGGTGTTGTAATAATACTCAACGTTCTAGTGCGGATTTAATAATAGACGGATGCTTTGATGATATTCCTATATATCCTGCACTTAATGCTATACGTCTGCAGATATTAATTTTAATTGATATCGAAAACGACCCTGATGGTTATTAAGGTAAGTTTTAATATGTTTCAGATTGAATAAGTTGATTAATGTTATTGAAAATTCTATTTATTAAAATAATTATAGTTTAAAAAATTATTCCTTCTATTTAACCCCAGCTAGTTTTTGTCTGTAATAACTCTTATAGTAAACCGTTAATATTTCAGGTAATATTTGTTGAATTAACGTAAAAACGTGGCTTCAATGTACATATATCACACAAGATTAATGAATCCATCACAATAGAGGGGTGTTTCCATTCGAATAGTCCGTGAATTTTTTTCCCGGCAGTAATAAGAATGCAAATGCACGTCAATGTTGCCGGCGGAAACTACCTCAGGCTATGCAATTTCGTTCTCTCTCCGCATTGCCATCAACGAAACGATCCAATATGTGTGAATGACGTCAAAGTCGAAGCCAATTCAATTGAAAGGATCGTAACGAATGCAATTTTTTCATTTTAATTAATTAAAATCAGCGCAATTTGCAAATACCGTGCGGAAATGCGACGTACAAACTAATTTATTACCTTTTCGATATTGGAATCTGTCATTCGATTGTCACTGGCCATGCTTCGTGAAAGAATATGTTTTCTGTTTTTATTATTTTTTTTAATTATAAAAACTAGGTAAAAAATCTATTTTAAGACGTATTAAAAATGAGAAGTTTTTGTTTCCAAAAGGCCCGATCATTACATTTTGTGTCAATTTAGTTTATTTGCTTTATCATATTTATATTACATTTTTCTTCCTCTTTTGAACTAGAAACGTGCACTCGTTCGATAATTGAATTTATGCGAAGACTAGCTTTGATCTTGAGCTCTTTCATGTGATACACTACCATAAAATATATTATGTAGTAAAACTCAATATAGGCGAAATATCTTTTTCTACTATTTCCATCTTTGATACCGTTTCCTATGAAAATATTCTATTACATCTAAAAATATTAAAATTTCCCGGTACTTGCTCCGTATATATAATATTATTTTAAATACATAATTTATTTGATGGAATTGATCGCTGAAAAAGTTATTTTTATAAAAATCAGAATAATCATATTCACATATTGATAAAAATAATTTGAAAAAACTACAAACACTTAAAATATTTTTATTTGATCAAAAATATTGATTTGACGTACGCAGACATTACACCTGCCAATAGATAAAATTAGTGATCCTCAAATAGTGCGCGAAAAAACGATGTTGAAGCATCTGCGATCGAAAATACTTTTATGATTATTACTCGTTCCAGTTTTATGGACCTTTTGCTGAGGCCACTGGGAACGTTTTAACGCGCAATTTCACTACGCACCACATTTATGTATTGGTCGAAACGGATTTTCGAATCTCAGATTATGGTCGAGATTTTTTTCCGTTAAGTCGATTCAAAATTCAATGGTCTGCTGTTATTTTTGATGATTTTGAGTATGGTGCTAAAAATTGTTTGAGATTTATTATTTAAAAATACATATTGAGATAATATGTATACCTAGGTATTATATATGGTCCATAGATGAAGTAGATACGACGCATGCCCTAAATTTCTATTTAAGAATCAATTATATACATATATGATTTAAAAAAAACTATACGTTCTATGATACAACTTATAGATGATTTTTATGAAAAAGAGCGCATAGATTAAAATTTCATTGTTTTTTTTTCAATATATCTAGATATGCTATTTTAAACATTCAATAAAATAAAAACAAATTTTTAAGTACCTACATGTAATAAAAATAAATTGTTTTCACTGTAACTAAAAAAAGTATAAACAACCAACATATTTTCGTTAATTACAGTTTGATTAAATAATAATAAAAAAATATAATAACTCGGTTAAAGAAAATTTAACTGAAACGAACGCCGAGTAATTAATATTTTTGGACGTATTTAACACCTTCGCGGTGGAGCGCGGCCGTTCTTGGCATGATGAGGGTAAGCGGAATTAATTAAAAATTCATCTGGTGGAAAATATTGAAACGATTCAAAATTTTAATAACGCGCAAATAAATGCGCGGTTAATTTAACAGCGCCCTTTTCGAGCTCCAATTTGGCCGTTAATAATGTTGTTTTTGCGTCGCAATCCCTGCGGTAGAAAAAAAACGTATTAAATTTCTATATTTTCGAAACTCAGCTTAATGATCACAATGGAACGTTGCATTTTTTTTGTTCTGATTTATTTTTTGTGTATTAGATTATTTTTATGGCGGTTTTAATTTCGTTCCATGTTACTTTTTCGTGTTTTCAAAGTGAAATTTCCAGGGCTGAAAACTTTACTATTTTGGAAAGTTCCTCTCTCTTTTTCAAAGTAAAACTTCTGCATGTTAGATGAACCAGAAATAAAAGGGATTTTATAACACCTTTTTTCGATTGTGACCACTATTACCTACTAATAATACATTCATTGGCGGCTCTTCTTTAAGGGCATTTAAGGGCAACTGAGGAAATGCCCCAAATACATTTTTTTGTAATAAAAACCCTTTAAAAATAAAAGGAATATTATAATTTGTTTGAGATTCATTAAACGTCAATAATATTTGTTTATCCAGACGACTTTGTGGTGAGCATTCGTCCGAGCAGTCGCTTATGTGCCCGAGACATACCGACTTAATTTTACCTGTTTCTCACGAGTGCTAGTTAACAATCAAAAAAGTGAAAGAAAAAAGATCCATATTTCCATATACAGAAGATCGCTTTTCGTCGGCTGCGTAAAGATCTCTTTTAAACAGAAACACGTCTGCCCGGTCTTATATATTTTTTATACAATTCAAAAAATATACGATACCATCAAGTTTTTTGACATTTTAGAAAATATGTTTTCATTTTTTCGGGGAAAAAATTTATATGGAGCCTTTGCACCTTGTGCCCCACCTGTTTTTGAAGTCACGAGTACATTAATAATATGAAAATTCACGATAGCGCCACGCTTATATTTTCCACCACACAAACTAAGTCAAGCACACAAACATGAGAAACCGCTAATTTTGATATCACAATAAAGAAAAGTGCTGGAGCAATTTCAGATATCAATTCGACATTCTTCAGAACGATTCTCTTCGGGCACAGGGCGTATATCGCTCGCTTATGTCCAAAACCCCCCCGCGGACAGCAAACACAATTCAATTAAGAAAACGAGCGCTCCATCTGAGCAATTCCCGTCGCCGCTGGACATCCATGCCACGCATGATTAGCCCTTGTGCCACACGTGACCAAACACACAACATGTAACATGCACACACACACACGCACACACCCGCAATTGAAAGAAGCCACAAATTAAAGTTCTTTAGATCGGTTTTTATTCCCTTTTTGGCGGCCAGTATACAAGCCCGCTTCTGATTGGTCGAGCGGCGACCTTGAACGAAATTCAACCAATGTCAGTGGTGTTTGTTTTTTTTTAGTTTTGTTGTTAATGTTTTTTGTCGATGTTGCCGCATTTCTGGAAAACATTTCGTTATCATTTTCTCGTCCAAGGACGTCGGTTTCATTGTCTGCCATTATGTTTCAATGGGGGGTTGATTACAAACGTTTGGTATGTGTTATTATAGGTTGGAAAAAACGTATCGCGTTACTGTGTCTATTATTGTATTATTCAACTGCTCGTTTATTACTGTCGTAATCGGGTCAATATTTTTGTATAATACTGAAATGAAGCGAAAAATATATTTTTTTATAATCGAATCTTTTTTTCTGAGCAATAACAGATAATTAAAAATTTGAGGAATGGTTTACAATTGAAAATTAATTTATTAACAATAGATTAAATTCGTTTAGCTATTGTGAAAAAAAATATTTTATTTAAAAAAACCGAACATGTCAAAGACAAACGATCATTATGAATATATAAAATTATATAACACTCATGATCCGAAAATTGATGTAATGAAGGTTGCACTTGAACGCTCGAGAGTGCCACGCAATGGTTTTTCAAGTTAATCGAAATTTTCACGACAAAAACGATCCTAAGCGACAGTAAACCTTTTCAGAAACCCTCTTCAATTTGAATTATTGTGATTTGTCGTCCTTGAATCGAACATTGAGAAATTCGGTGGTCGAAACTCAACCCGTGCACGATGAATAAGCGATTAACGCCTTCGGGGTGGTCATACTGGGGTGATTAAAGGGTTAAAATATTTATCAACGGACGGCAATTAATTAATTTGAGAGCGGAGGCCGAATGAGCAAGGAAAGTGTCCGCAACAGAGCGACGCCTCAGACCGCAGTTAAATTGAATTATGGTCATTTGTTTGCCGCCTTTGGATATTTAGATTTTGGAAATAAAACTACTATAGAGCGTTAGTATGAACTGAAAATTTGATTTAATTTCGGAACATTTTTTTGATCAAAAAATACTGTTAAAAACTATAAAGACCATCAAAGGGAAGCCCACCATCCCACCTGTTACATGCACCCTACTCTATGCCAACTTATAAAACCATGTAAGGAATTTACTGTTTTGTGACTGTCAGTGAAATTGTATTATGATTACGCAAGGATTATGTTAACGGATTGTCCATGAAAAACACAAATAATATTGAGCTTTTTACAGGGCTTTGGAGCAGAGCAGGAGCAGGAGCAGGAACAGAAGCACGAAACAAATGAAGGAACGGCTTTTTACCCAAAACATGGAAATTTATAATACTTTTACTTTTTATCACTATTCTCTCCCACTTCATAATGATATAGTTATATTATTTTTGTATTTTCATATTTCATATTACACATTTTAATAATTAATTGAATTTAATCGGAGCACGGAGCGGAGCAGGAGCAAGTACTTTAATGCCGGAGCGGAGCAAGTAAAAAACTGCTCGCTCCGAAACCTTGGATTTTTGTGAAATTTAGTATCATCTGTTGATGTGTTGCCCCCCTTTGTTGGTGTTATTAAAAAAATAAATGTTTTTAACACCTTCTCACAAATATGACAGTTGACGTATCTCACGATATACCCATGAAAAGTTGCGAAAAATTTGCATCTCTGATACCAGATTTTCCCTAGTTGAAAAAATCATTATGATACGGTTATCGAATATCGTTTAATTTTTTCGAAAAAACGCAATATTTTTTGCTTTTTTTCAGGAATAACGCAACTACACAAACATTGCGTTACATATCGGGCGTAATTGTAACTATTCGCTTCAAATTTGAGAGTACCACACAATATTCACATATTTAACTTTATCGATTCCAAATGAAACGTTGGATTAAATTCGATGTATCGTTTATAATTGGAAAATCCGATAAAACGGATCGTTCTAAATCTGGAGGCACTGGATTTAGAAGAATCCTGTAAACAGAACGGTCGTTACGATCTGTGTATTGAAGAGTTAATGTGGGTGTTAAAAAATTAAACAAAATCGATTTTCATTCTGTTCACAAGGTGTAGATACATTTATCGCTTCATCAATTGAACTTTCGTATACTAGGTATTTCTTGAAACGTATAGCGGGTAGTTTTAGTATTATGAGTTTTTTATTTCATGGGAAATGATAAAATAAATTCTATGGCGGGAGTAAAATGTGTCACGTTTATTTTCTTATCCACGCCAATATACAGTAAAAATTGAAATCAAATTTTCCTTGGGTGAACTATTATTTTCAATTTTAGTTTACTAAAATTTATATCAATTTTCATATAAGTGATTTCTATCTATTTCTTAAATATAAGGTAACGACACTAGTAGATTGACCATGTATTTACCAGCAATTGACCACTTCTCAGAAAAACGTAAAAGTTAAGGTTTTTAAAGACGATGATCTTTCGGAAAGGGTGCGATAAATAAAATGTAACAAACAGCTAATCTATCGCACCCTTTCTGAAAGATTATCGTCTTTAAAAACCTCAATTCTTAAGTTTTTCTGAGAAGTGGTCAATTACTAGTACATGGTCAACCGCTGCTGTCGTTACTTTACATGTACAGAAGTCGAAGCAAACTTTATACAAATCTTAAAAAACCGGAAGCGTGTAATGAAGTTGCTCGCAAAAAGCCAACTAAAAAAAATACAATTACGCGATGGCCGGAAGGGACAGTAATCGGAATGGCTTTTTCAGACCAAAGAATTCAGAGCCCTTCAGCAATGCATAATTTAAATGGACATATTATAATAATATATAATACAAACCCTAGGGCCGCGATTGACTAATGGGCCGACGAAGAGTCTGGTGCCGAATTGCGTCATGGTCGTATATCAGTTGGCGTTGACCGCTTCGGCGAACCGAAATTAGCTGAAAATTCGATTCCGGAATTCCAAGATGGGAATTGTTGGATAGTTTTCCGGGGAGTTATATAAGACAGAAGTGTTCAATCTGGCGCCTTTCAAATTCGTTGCTAGTATTTCATGAAAGGAAAATTTTGAATTTATACCTCCTATTTGGTCATTACAAGTAAAACGAGGCAAAAATCAATAAAAAATTTTATTACTTTAAAATTAAATTAATTAAGACTTTCAATACTAATACTGAACCTGTTCGATTCTGAGCGAAGCTTATACATACATATATAGCATCGGTGGACCATGCACCTGTAGTTGCCCATCTCTCAGAAATAAAGTATGTAAAAATCGAGGTTTTTAAAAAAGATAATCTTTCAAAAAGGGTGTAATAGATAAGCTGTTAATTGTAACTTATCTATCGCACCAATTTCGAAAAATTATCGTCTATGAAAAACTTAATTTTTATGTTTTTCTAAGATGGTCAACTACAGGCGCATGGTCCACCACTGGCGTCGTTACCCTATATCCACTTGTTTTAGTTTTTATTAACGAGTTATTTAAAAATAATCAATTGCTTTGAGAAAATGCATAACTGTCACCTGGTATAAAATAAAATAATTTGATCATTCAAAAGGTTATAAACTGCTGAAATAGAGAGTTGTTGCTTCTGTTTTATTATACGAATTCTGTTTTTGTTCAATATTAGCTGATGTAGAAACAGAATCAGTAATGTAATTCAAATCAGCAATTTCTTTTATAATTTTGAAAGTTATTAATCTTATTTTTTTAAAATACTTACTTATCGTTGTTGTTAGAAAGAAATATACTACATGTTACTTACACATGTCAGGGATAAAACCATTATACCATTTTATTCTCAAAACTTAAAAATAATTTTGATATTAGTCAAGTAAATTCATAGGATAAAATGTAAAAACCCAATAGCTTTATAATTAAAAAAAAATTAAATATTATCTATATGCAAATACGTATGAAATGAAAATGAAAATGTAAATTTACGTAGAGCGGAGATGATTGAACCCCAAGAGCAATCTACTTTATTGTCGAGCGATGGACGAACAGGAGGGAGTGCCCCTCGAACAAATGGAAACTACTCACAACGGTGCTTTCACACAGCGCTGCATAATGCATTCTCATTCCAGACCTCGTTTTATAGTTCTCCATCTCCAAATTGCCTTCAATTTCGAGAATTTATCCTGCAACCGAGTCCATTCAAAGATTTCACTTTATCTCACAAAGCCATAGAACATTTCTGAGTCACGAAACATACAAACAAAATACACAAAATGAACAATACATATATCATATATTTATTGAAAATGAAAATATCAACAATATAAAAAAAGAAAAAATAATTGTAACATGAAATAGCACAATACAAACAGAGAAACCATTACGACATACTGAACACAAATTCCTTTTTAACTTTTTTCGGCTCTTTAGAATGCACAAGCATGTGTTTATTGAGATCACTGCGCAAATGGAACTTTGACGGGCATATGGTGCAATGTTCAGTCCGTTCGCCGTGTTTACTTTTGATGTGTGCAAGTCTTCGGCTGCTCGACAGAAACTTCTCGCCGCACATATTGCAAGGGTACGGTCTTTCGCCGGTGTGCAGTCTATTGTGCAATATTAAAGCCTTCCTATTGACGAGAATACGGCCGCAGACGCCACAAGTCTCTGACTTTTTCCTGCTGTGGACGACTTCGTGCTCACTCAGGCTGCCTTTGCTGAAAAAGGCTTTATCACACAGTTTGCATTGGTAACGCCTTTCGTTTAAGTGTTTACTAAGAATGTGTAGCTCTATGAGTGTTTTCAAAGTTCTTTTTTCACCACAATAATCACATATGAATAACTTTTTCGGTGTGGTGATGCCGTTGTGTAGTTTGAGGTGTTGCTTATAATATCGAACGTTTCTGTATAGTTTTCCGCAAGTGGGACAACTAATAATGTTATGACTCTCTTTGTGTATTGCGAATCTTCGTCCAGAACTGCAAAGTTTGCCGCAAGTATCGCACATGAAATTGTACCTATTGTTTGAATGCGACATACGTACGTGTTCGCGTAGCATGTGTCGCATGTGAAATCTTTTATCGCACAGATGACATCTGTGTTTCTTTTCACTATGATAAACCATATGGGACTTCAGGACATTTCTATAGAAAAACGATTTACCACAAACGGGACAAAGATAGGTTTTTTTCCCTGTGTGAACTATCAAGTGACGCTTCAAAGTACTGACTTCCAAATAAGATTTGTCACATATTCTGCAAACGTGTCGTGATCCTTCGGGATGAGTTTTCTTATGTTCTTTCAAACTCTCTAGGTTATCGAAGGATTCGTGGCACATTGTACAGTCGAATTTTTCATCGTTGCTCTTGTTCGAAACGTCGGCTTGAGCCGTTACAGCTTCTGCTTCGATAGAATGCTCTGTTTTCAAATGTTCAAAAAGAGCATATTCTGTAAGTAGGGCAGTATCGCACACCATACATTTATGTTTGGCACCTCGATGGGACGACATATGAGTATTTAACAACGATTCGTTTGGAAATATTTGCGAACAATGTGAACATGAATATTTCTGTTCTCTATGAGTAATATAGTGTCTTTTCAAAATACTAATTTTTCTATATGATTTTGAACATATTCTACAAACGTGCTTGGTTCCCTTCGGATGTTCAGTCATGTGAGACTTGAGTTCACCTTTAGTGACGAAGCTTTCATTGCACATTGTACAATCAAATTTGAAAACATTTTTCACAGAAGCGCCACTAAATAATTTTGCATCGCTGGAACTGTTTAAATTATCCAACGATTCGTAATAAATATCGGACGAAATCAATTCAACGTTATTCAAATCAGACGGGGATTCGTCTATTACAAATATAGAACTATCATCTAGATCTTCCAAATTCGAAGATTCAGAATCGTGGGAAGATTCATTTTCAGATTCTTGAGTTTCAAGTTTCACATCGAGCATCGAACACTCGTAGTCCAATTCCGACTGGTCGAAACTCGGTTCCGGTTCTTCCTTGACAGTCAGAGAATTTCTATTATCGTTGTCTTCCTCTTTAACCTTCAACATTTCTAAATCAAATTTCAAAGAATCAAAGTCTTGCAACTGTCCATCTTTCCCAAGGGTAAATACAAATAGATCGTCACCAACGTCCAAAGGTTTATCCTGTGAAATTTTAGAATCACTCCCTCTATCATCGTCGTCGTCCATCACTTCCGATTTGGGAACGACGACGAGGATCGTTTCATTTTCTAAAATGTTAGACTCTAACAATATATTCTTGAACCTTCGATACAGGCAGTCCACAGATTTTTTTAACAAGACTTCGGATTTTTCACACTGTATAATCAATTCGTACGCCGTTTTGATTTTGTCGGCACACAACGAGCACATATTGTCGGGCAGGCCGCTAGTTTCGAGCATCTGAAAAGAAAAAATAATACTTTAGAATTTGATACGAAATCAATTTGAAAATCATAATCGGTATTGGCAAGTATTATTTGGCATTTCTTATGTGATAAATAAAATACTTGAAAATTGTTCAAAATTGACATAGTAATAAATTGGTAAAATCACGAAAGGTGTGTGATCTGTAAATTTTTAATTAAACATAATTAAACCAGTACATTTATAAAAATAAATAATTTATATTTGTAATATTAGTTTTGAGGATTAAGCTATAGAAGCTAAAATTTTTAAATAAATCATAAAGAAAATTGGCAGGAAATGGGTAAAGAATCTGGTGCCCATTTTTATTTAGCTAATCGATATTGGGGGCTCCAAGCAGCTGTTTAATCTGCGTACCATTAAAGCCGCCACTGTTCTTTGGCAATTTTAAATTTCGTACAAGTGTAAATAATATGGATTCTGTCTCGTTTTTCTTCATACGACGAACATGATTTGTATTTTAATTTTTTCTCATTGCATTTTTATATACAATTTTTTTTTAAATAAATAAAAAAAATACGTTTAACATTGAATTTGCGACACATTTTGATTTGACACTCTAGGATTTGGCCGCCTGCGTGCAATGCACCACTCGCTCGGGCTTGATGCGGGGTGATAGCGTAGCGGCCCCTAGTTTTTGAATCTAGATACATTATTATACATCATTTTTGTTAGAATCTCATCTCAATAAAATACATATAAAAAAGATGACAAAAAAGCATCTTAGATTTTAGATATTTTCTAGGGTATTGTAATCGAAAACGTTCAGGGTGTAATAGGTGAGGATCGCACCTCGATCTTGGTGACGTAGGAGAAGATTTGCTTGAGCGTGAGTCCGGAGGCAGGGTCGGGGCGGGCGAGGGGCGCGAGGAGGGGCGCGGGGAAGGAGGAGAGGCAGGCGCGGCACACGCCCCTCCCGCCCCCCTCGCCCCCCTCGCCCCCCGTGCACGCCCCCCGGCTGAACGAAACGTCACTCATCTGACGTTTGGCGAACGCGACGATGCTGAGACGCCGCACCCCGAGCAAGCGTCGCACACGAGATCGCGAACGCGCCTTCGCGAACACGCTGTTTATGTATTACCTATATCTCGCTATCTTATGTATTTCGTTTGATAATCGAGGTCACAAAGGCGAATACATCAATCAATATTGATGTTTTTCTTTATAAAAACACGTTCGACAAAAAATATTACAAAAGCTTAATATTAAGGTGACCGGATCTAAGCGCACATGATCCAAGCGCAAATGATCCAAGCGCACATGATCCAAGCGAACATGTTTTCGAAATTTTCAAATTAAAGTGGAAATCGTTTAATACGAAACTGAAAGGACCAAAATCGTTTACGTTAATACCCGAGTCAATTTCGGTGGCCAGAAGCTAACTCACGAAGCAAACGCACACGAAGTAAACTCACAGGAAGCAAGCTCACACGAAACAAGCTCAAACGACGAGGCAAGCTCACACGAAGCAAGCTTACATGTTTTCGAATATTTTCAAATTAAAGTGAAAAACGTTGAACACGAAACTGAAAGCACCAAAATGCGTTTTTGTGATAAAAGAATTTCATGTTAGACGTAATAGTATACGTCCATAATATATTATTTTGTCAGTACCAAAGTTATATTTTTTTGTTAAATGATACGAAAATTTTCGAAAGCATGTGAGCTTGCTTCGTGTGAGCTTGCTTCGTGTGAGTTTGCTTCGTGTGAGTTTGCTTCGTGTGAGCTGGCTTCGTGTAAGCTCGCTTCGTGTGAGCATGCTTCCTGTGGTGAGTTTACCTCGTGTGCGTTTTCTTTTCATAGCCCTGATCATTGGTGGCAATGACGGCGAACCTTTGACAGTGGAAATCGCTTAACGCAAAAAATCAAAATAATTCAAAAACGAAACGAATGAGTATTTGATATTGGAATTGCGAACGTCCGCGATCATGAAAACTTTTTCCATCTGGCAACAACATATTGTAATGACGTTTGCGAGGTTATGTGTTGTGATTTAAATTAGAGTATTTTCGTATTCGTAACGTAAACATAATGGACGACGAGAGAAATAGACACGGTCTGTTACATATTTCGATACTTTTATATGGATATATACCCTACGATAAAATATTTTTGCCCGCACATGTTTTTCCAATATATAAGTATTTATTAACGAATTTATAACTCAAAATAACTTTTAAATAATTGACGATATCACTAAGTATTTTTAGATAAACGAACAAGATGGGAAATGACAAAAAATATTTTTACGAATTTTTCTAATAAAAATAAAACTAAAGAAAAAATCCATTTTTTTTTCATGCAATATATATTTTTTTAATTTAAAATGTCCTAAATCTATTATATTCTAATAATATACGTTTAAATAAAACGCAAGTATACATTACTTTTGTATGCAATTCCTAGGGTGGACAAATATATAAAATCAGTAATGTATAATATAATGAAACGATTGTTTGCAGAATTGCGCAAAGAACTGAAACTGTTAAAATTGTCCAACATGAAATTGAAAA